>LD351261.1:0-11147 GCA_001465055.1 Ptychodera flava
GCACACAATTTATGCCATGAAATATATGCATTGTTTTATTGTGATCTTATTTTCGCTTTGTCTAGTGTGATTAGATATTATTTTAGCTGAAAAAAGGTCCAGGGAAAGTAAGGAAAATCCAGTATTCCACAGTGTAACAATTGGCTGAAAATATAAAATTTCTTTCAGTCTCTCGAATCCGAAACTGAATCCGAAACCGTGTCTAACTTCAGCATCGTGAAAGGCCTTACTGGTTCTGACCACTAAAATATGCAAATGAGCATTTAATTAATAAGCCACACCCACCAAAATCTAATCAGATCTAAGTCTCATCATGATAATACCAAATACCAAATTGCATGACATTGGACCTAAGGGTTCTTAAGTCATGAGTGGAACAAAATCTGTCTACGGACGGACGGACGGACGGACGGACGGACGGACAGACGGACACACACACAGACATTGTGGCGACAAAGGACACCTTTGGTGCTTAGCACCACGGTGTCCAAAAATCCATACCTTCAATTGGGGACCACTTCACTTTTTGCTTTCGGCTCTGATGCCATGCATGTAATGAGTCATCTCTTGAGTCAGCAGCCTCACAAGCATTGTCACTCATTTCCTCGGTATCTGTGAAATTAGGTGATTCATTAAAGCCCAAAAATTTCTCATTTTTGACTATTTTCAATGATCAACCATTTCCTATTTTTTCCCATACGTTCATTTTTGAATACTACATAATGAAGATATAAGCAAGATTTGTGCTGCTGTACCTACATACAAGCCCTAAATATTGCTGGTAAAACTTGAAATGACCCACAGGTTTGTTTACAACAGAAATGATGTAATTGTGAATATTTGCGAGTTCTACAGAAGTAGTTAGATTTAGGGTGACCAAACCTCTTGCTTGGGTTCTATGAACATCATGCATGTGTACATTTGGTTGTGCAGGCACCACAGTGCTATTACGTTGGATTCCGTACATAAACAAAGCCTGACTTTCTGTCTGGACAGAAAGTCATTCTGCACTTGTTGTATTGCAAATTGAATACTTTTATGAGCAGGACTACAGAAGGTCAGGCTTTGTTTTTGTATGGAATCCAACGTAATAGCACTGTGGTGACTGAGTCTGATGGAAACTGCTCGATTGAGTATCAATTACGATCTACTTTAAATTTAGAAATTGAAGATACCATTTCAAACGAAAATATATGTCAAAGTGAGAAATACTTTGGCTTTAAAAACACTGCACTGCATGAAAATACCTATCTACCGGTACAATTCCTGACATGTGCAAATATGCTAAACCTATGCGAGTTAAAATGTACTGTACACGGATCTACAGTCACATTTTGAGTGGTCACAAGATACTCTAGATGCATGACATACCGGTAGTCAAATTCAAATTATCTTTATATCGTATTTGACTTACCAAGTTCACTTGACAAATTTATGAATTTTTCATTACAAAGACTCTCTGATGTACTATCTGGGGTGCAAGTTTTGTTGCCATGTCCATCATCTTCTCCTGTAAAAACAGGGAAAAATCAACATTTACCTTCCAAAATTGTTCAATTCTGAACTATGTTCATCCAGTGGCAAAAATGGAGTAGAAAAGAAAAAAGTTATTGGTAGACTCGTCAAAAAATGATAACACTTTCATGTATATATGAGGAATTGAAATTGAAAGCACATATCAAGTCTTCACGTAAAGGTGTAGCCTTTACACTCTTTTGCATCTATCATCCAACGCTCAACTTCATGTGAATATTGATACATCTCATGAATTCATCAGTGTGTTTCCTTTGAAACTTAATGAGTTGATAAGGAACTTCCTAAAAGTTCACCCCTCAACCATGTAATAAAAATATAGCCACAAACTCACCAGACAAAACGGCACCAACAAGTAAAACTTGCTGGGGCACACAAGACGCGTGCGCAACATTTATTTTCACTTACATAGAATGCCCAGTGGTCGCAAGAACGCTCAATGCTTTAGACTTTCGTTGGTTTGTACATAGACAATATATGGTTTGTACATGGTACCAATGAGTGAAAATGTCATCGGAATTTGTGTTTATAATGTTCACTTCCAATACTACATGTATGGTGCACAAAGATCTTTGTATCTGGTTAACAATTTCAAATTAAATCAAAGATTGGATACTGCTCGACCATCAGAAATCTCGTGTTCACGATTAACAAATGTCAATTTTAAGTACAGTTCTACAGCTTTTTTTAGCAATGCTGAAAGAAAATTTACGTCTGGTATACAGAGCAACTGCCGAAGGTCGCGTGCCTAAATACCATGCTCTGCACTGTACTGTGCAGAGTCCTGGCCGACAAAGAAACGCTTTAAAATGTGTGAAATTGGAAACTAATATTCACATTTCAAGAGACAAAAAAAATAGTGTCAATGACACTGTGCTCCCATTTTACAAAGATACTAAGTAAACACATGACATTGCATTCTTACAGGTTGATTACTAAGAAAATTCCATTGCAAGTCCAAATTAATCTTATACCCCAGCAATATGAAATGCTCAATCTCATAATGACTTTTACACATATGACAGAAAATAAACCTACCGTAGGATCAAGACTATCATGTTTTAAAGCAATCAAACAAATACTTTGGGAGAAAATGATTTTTTTGACAAAAAATGGGAAAAATTGCCCCAAAAATACAAATATGAAAATTTCACCACATTTTGAACAAGTCATCATTGATGACATAGTCCCCACCAAGTATTATTGTGTTGGTTACATGCCAATGTGTCGATCTGGTTGTGAAAAATGGGTCAATTTTGTGAATGATACCAAATGCTGTGGGTGTAAGGCAAGAGAGAAAGAATCTGCTAGCAGAAAAAATGAAATGACTGCCATGGGACCACATATAATCTTTAATCAAAAAACAACAGTATGTACACATTTACCTTTATGGTGTGTTTTCATTGAGCCAAAAACGAAAGAACACGGCGGCAATATTTGTGTATCAACAACTTTACGCAGTGACGTCACTGACAAACGGATGTGCACAGCTTCAGATTCAAATTCGTGTGTTAATTAACCACTGTCACTGACAGATATCTATGACTGAAACGGCTGCCATTTGTATCTCATTACTGAAAATGGAAAATGTCACAAGTAAATACGTCAGCCTTTCTTAGTATTTTTGCTGTAAAACTTCCAAATAAACACAAGCTGGAGTACACAGTACAGGTACTGTAGAGGTAATTTGCATGACAAAGTGGTTGAACTCTGTGTTGAGGGTATCTCTTCCACATGAATGAATTTAGGAAAGAGATTGAAAGTTTGAGTGGTGTTCAATAATTGTGCCTAAATCAGCACGAATTGAGCGAAAAAAGTATTTAAGTAGGACTGTTCAATCAGGCATGATGTCCATTGAAATTACAGAAATCTTTTTGGTGCAGTGGGCAGGTTTACTGCAATGCAAGTTGTATTTGTCCTGTGCCATTTTCATCACTTTGTTCAGCAATTTTTTGTATGGGTACACTGTTGAAAACTTTGAGTGCAAACTCATGTCTCAAATTGGTTTATGCTACCACTGTATGCACTGAGATGTCGGCGTCTGTGTTTACACTTTGCCACCCATGGAGTTACTGCAGCCAGATCAAGTATCAAGTTTGAGGTGAATTACCAAAGTGCTTTGGTAATTACTGATCAAAGTCTCAATATCGTCAGCGAAGTTGCTGGGTAATTAGCAAGTTTGGTGTCCGGATAAGTCGTAAAACCACAGTAAGTGCTGAATTTTTTCCCATCAAAATTTTAGTGCTACATTTTATCATTTTTTTTGAATTTTTCTGACTTATTTGATAATTTTCGACCAAATGGCCATCACATTTCATAGACTACAGATTTTTATCAAAATTTTGGCAAAATTCTGGAAAAAAAAAACTGCCTGGGGTATATTTATAAAGGGGACAAAACTTGACTTTGGCGCTCAAAGGGTTAAAGCGGGTTTTCAATCAATTGGGTTGACTTTGAAGAGAGCAGGGTATATTTGACACTTATATTGCATCAATTTTCACTACAAACCAGATGTTTTCGAAAATTTTGCTGCAGGTGAGAATCAGACGTACTAAGCATTTGTGTCACCTTGCTGTATCTGGCATCACCTCAGGTTATATGACATTCATGTATCCCATGTGTGCAAGAATGTTATTATTCATTCTTGTATCATAGCTGTTCAGTACATAATCCAAATGCAAAAGCATCCAATTTTTCTCTAGTCCTAAATTGAGGGGGGTCTTATTTTGCAGGCATGCCACAGGAAAACTGTCGGCACCCTGGTGCAATAAATGAATAGTTGATATGCCTGAGATACTTAGAAATCACTGCAAACTGCTACAATATGTTATGAAACTTTAAAAACACATGCTTTTATCATCATTCACTACCAGTAGTCTTATGTGACAAACCTCTCCTATTACCCAGAGTGACTGACACACTAAGGCCATATTTTCGCAAACTCTAGTACATTTACCTCAGATTTTCTCTTAAATAGATCAGCTTAAAAAACACTTTGCAACAAATAGCCTGCAAGCCAATGTTTTTAATCTTGAAATTTGAAAGAAAACATGGCTTGATTCTGTTTTCCACTTTGTGCCTGAAGCTGCTGTGAGCTTACCAAACGAGAGTTATCAGCACCGCCCTGAGTTACATGAGTGTGAGACACGTACAGCACAGTACCGTGCCATAAATGGATGAAGCATGGGTTAACCATTGAAATTTTTATTTAGGAAGCACAGACAAGAGGACTAAAACCATACTTGATAATAGCTGCATTTGTTGATTTGTACCGGTATATTCTACTGGATGATTTGACTGTTAAAGAAGACTAGAAATCTTCACTAAAGGCGCTTTATCTAGGGTTTCTATGCGTTTCACTCGTGTGAATTTCTTGGTAGCAGTTTCAACGAAGGTACATGTCATGTAGATGGGTAATAGAATACTAAAGACAAAACACATCAAGAGGTTTGCTATTTACCAAAAGTATAACAATTAACATGGAGTCCTAATGGTAGAATGAATAAAGAGTTTGATGAAATACTGGTACATGTATTATGTGAAGCAACAACTTTGGATGGACCAACTTGTACGCATGATTTTTTGCAAAACCCAAACTTTGGCTTTGAAATTTAATACAAACATGAACTACACAGTCAGCTAGTACACAATGTAAAACAGTGCATTCCTACATGTATGCTACTCGAAATTCTCCAATCAATCCCATGTATGTGTATTCATGATATTTTGATATCAACGCTTCACACTCTGCATTTATACGTGATCACTTGCAGTTCAATGGTGCTCTGTAAGCAACTTCGATGAGACAGACACATTTCAGAAATCTTTCACACATCCTAATTTTCAAATAATGTTATTATGAAGATATAAAGGAGCATTTTTCAGAATGCATATCAAATTTGCATACTGCACATCTGTATGTACCATACAGTGTCACCTTGAGATTTTTATCTTGGAGTGAAAAACATGTTTCAATGTAACATGCAGTTGGTTGATGCATGAGCTTTCAGTAAAATACCAATCCAAGCCCTTCAACAAGTTGTTTTACGAATGTGATCTAACAGTTCCCAAGAAAATACAACAATGTTGTTGGTCTGTATCAGCATTTGTAGTGTGTGGGTTGCAGGCGTTGTACAAAGTTTCTGAAAATCTTATTATCATAATAACACGTGACCTCATTCCAGAAAGACACTCTTTAAAATATTATTAGTTTTGCTCATTAGCTACATTGTACCAGTAAGATATCAAACACTATAATTATGGTTTCTTTCATTTCTCCTTCCAAGCACCAAACAGTGGTAACAATCATCCTTGATGCCGCCGAGGTTACCATGGAGATGGATGCAGTGCTGCCCGGTATCTTTCCAGAGGATCAAAAGATGAAAGTGTGCGCACCTGCAATGACCTGTTGTCATAGTAACCAAAGTGGCATCTCTGACAAGATAAAAACGGCATCAAAGATTGACGCAGGGAGAAGTTTAGCCATGATATGTTGCTCAAGACGAACATAAAACTAAGAGCTTCTCACAGCTGTGCAGTAGTAGGGAATGTGAAGTAAACCTCTTCTCCAACAGTTTATTGCTTCATTTAAGTACAATAGATATACAGCTCATAGCCAAATTATAAATATCCATGACTTTTTTCCTTTTGTCAGACTTATTCATTTAATTGAAACACCTGGATGATATTTGAATCACACTTTTACAAACTTCGTGTTCAGTCCACATTCTAAAATGATCATGAGCTCTGTTTAGGGACTGGTCAGTTTCTTCGGCCTGGGGGGGGGGGTGGATTATTTTTTGCCGACGTCAAAAAGTGGCTGACCCCCCCCTATTCCAAATTTTTAAAACAGGGTGACCCCCCTATTCCAAATTTTGAAAACAGGGTGACCCCCCCCCACGCGACAACTGTAATATGTAATAATATAATACTGTAAAATAAAATATAATATATATATATATATATATATATATATATATATATATATATATATATATTATATTTTACATACATTTATATTTAAATGTCATTCTGTGTTTTAATGAAATTGTTGGCATGTCAGTTGTAAGATAGGAATTTCAAAGTGTCAATCTTAAAGTTTGAATACAGTACATTTTGAATGAGCTGTGAATGTATTTCACACTTTCTATGCTTAACCAGATGTCCTGAGCTGTTGTACAGAAATGGATGTCAATCATTAATATCAAACAGGAAAAAGCAGTAAATCAAAAACTTTGATGGGTGTTAAGACTTGCCAGCCATCCAATTAAATCTCCTGAGGAACCATAGAGAGGCATTTTAGCCAAATCTGATGTGTGCAGAGTCTGAGATGACCTTTTCTTGTAACATTGATATTTGTGCATGTTGCTTTCTCATACTGAATTCTCAAAGAGAGAACAGAAAAGTATCAGGAATTTGTCATGCTTTTCATATGAAATGCAGATTTCATAATCGCACACTTTCACTTAGCAAACATCAAGATATCTCTGGCATATATCTCTGATTTATTAACGTATGGTGCCCGAAGGGCGCAGAGAAAAATATGAAACATCCTGATATCTCTGATATATATGTCTTGTATATTAAAGTAATGCACAGGAAGGATGTGCTGAAAAATGTCTGATATATTAAAGTAATGAGCTCGAAGAGCATGCTGAAAAATATTGAACATACATATATCTCTGATATATGTATGCCTGATATGTTAAAGTTGGGCATGCTGAAAAATATGTCCGATTATTAAAGTTACGCGCCCGAAGGGCGCGCCGAAAAATGCAACTGGATGAAATTTGTGGCTGACACAATGCATTTTTGGCAATGATGAGCCTGTGTCGAAATTCAAAAACACACTGACCCCCCCTATTGGGCATTTCAAAAACATGGTGACCCCCCCTATCACCAAAGTCAAAAATAGGGAGACCCCCCCCATGAATCCACCCCCACCCCCCGGCCTATGAAACTGACCAGTCCCTTAGTTGCTTCAAGAAAAAGCAAACAGATTTACAACTACCGGTATTTCATTTCTCATCAGAATACTTATGAACTATACAATGTCCAGTACTATGTAACACTTGCCTGGTAAAACAATAACACCTTCTTAGCCAGATTTGATAAAACAACTTTGGTGTATATCTATACACGTAGTTATTGCAAAATTGTTGAGACGTACAGCCTGTATGCTTCAAGTTTATGACTGATCTGAAGAGTACATTGAACATCAAGTGTTCTCTACAGAAGGAATTACATATATCCCCTATCTGCAATTGACTTCAGTCAAATAAGAAAATAACTTGCTACAAGTTAACGTGTATCAAAGACCTTATCAAGCACACTACATGTACACGTATATGCACTTGACATTTCCAAGAACCACAGAGGGAAACCTTCACTTATTTCAAAACAAAAAAAATACCGTCAAGGATACTATGTGCTCACATTCAGTTTGAGTTGGTCCATTCAAGAAATATTTAAACCAGAAAAACTAGAATGACAAAAGCAAATAAGGTCTCCAACTTAGGTACTGGAGGTCATCTGTAGGAACATACATATCAACTTCAATAGCACTGGAACGAGCAGATCCTAAATACCAAGCAAATGTCAACAACAAAAAATAGCCAGAGAAGGCTTGATAAAAAAAAAGGTGGGAGTGGGGAAAATGTACAAGGGATATGGTAAAAAAGTAATGCTACCTCATTAATCTTCTAGACCCTACCCCCTCCTGAATATCAAATGTTCCACCCCTTGGTATTACATAAGGCAAGATGACAGAAAATGTATTTACAACCTTGGGGATTTTTTAATTAATGCTATGAGTGCTATCATTCTAATGTAGACAGCAATTAAGTTAGTTACAGATAGTGAAATGCCTTCCACTGTAGGGGTGATTAAAATATCTGGAATTATCCTGGATCCAAATTTCTCATCAGTTCTTGTGTGTCTTACATAGAAAAGTTGCAAAAATTGGTCCGCAATTAAAGAAATTCACCTCAGCTTTGTTTTCTGGATTAAAGTTTCCTATGAATTGATAAAAATATGACAAAATTACATTCACAGCCTTTGAAACTGTCTCACAATATATCCTGGGTTTGTGTAGGTCATTTAACGTCACAAACTGAGACAATTACCTAAGTGTTGTCTTTGATTATGTCCAGGACTAAGTCAACAAAAGTTGACTTTTTACTAAAAATCGGACCAAATTTACTGGCGCTGGTGGCGCGATTCCTGGCCGTCCCCAACCGTCCAAATTAAGGCAGAGGCCAACTGCAAACCTCCGGCGGGTACAGGCAGTCCGTTGATCGATCTTCAATTCTGCCGTTAGCTTTCAAACGGAAGAAGAAACCTTTGATACAATGGATATCAGTGATGGGCGTCCATGCATTTTATCCTATTCATTAGGCGGAACATGTCGTTTTAATGATGAAATTAGAGAGCAGGAATTATGACTGCAGAATTGTTCTTCCTTTTATTGGTTTGAGCCAGTCAGATCAGTGTCGCTCTGACAAATCCATAAATACATCTTTTATCATCCTCCTTGTTTCATTGTGATTGTATTGTTCTCTTGTCTATAGATTTATGTTCTCTGAAGTTCAATGCAAAACCTCCTCTTGCCCTTCCCTCTCCTCCAACTAAGCTAGCATGACTAACGACAATGCTATTCTAATACATTAAATATCAGTCAAACAACCAAGGCTGACTTGTAGCCAGTGTGCGAAATTAACGTCGATCCCACGGTTCGAGACCGACAGCTTTCTCGTCGGGCCGAAAGTTTTTAGCAACATGTCGGTCCTTGTGATCGACTGGACTCTGAATCATGTGATTCAGACTTGAATGCTATGCACCTGTCCATGTTTTCCACCGTGGGAGTGCGGGGCAACAGGGGATATTGATCGCACTTCGAGTCCTGGTAGTGGGGAATTCGATCTCTATGGTACGCCAGACGGGGAGGGGGTGAGGGTTGACAATGTCGCAACATAGCTATAGTAATTTTTGTCTTGCGACTTCTTGCATTTACGAAGAGTCTAATCCCTCCGATCGACGCGCATAGCGTGGTGCAGCTGATTACATTCAGATCAGTATGAATTACGTTCGTGCATGCCGATTCTAGCAATGGAATGAATTGATTTAGGTGCAACAATGCGATATATTAATATAGTAATACTCGTCAAGTGAGTGTAACCCTGGTAATGTTAGCATATCTGTGTCATATGACAACAACACCCAGTATCACTTCACTAGTTCAACACTTTAAGTGTTCGGAAGTTATATATGCACAAATGTACATAATACAGCCCTTCATTTTATCAAACTGACTCCGTTTTCTTTGCTTTGATTTTCCATTGAAGCGTTCAAAACATAAACGGTTCACAGAAAAGTTTAAGACAGAAACCTACTACGAGAACAGTGCTGTTGACTAAACATATTTGGTTTTGAACATGGAGGTATTTTTTAATTCTATTGTTTTGAACTACGCCCGATACAAGGACTAGATGTTACACGACAGCCCAATTGTGCTACTTGCAGTAAACAATCAAGTTCACGTTTCGCTGCGTTTGTTTGTGGACCGCTAGAGCATCTTGCTTGCTCGTTGGTCTTTAACCAAAGTTCACAATTCCGACTGTTACCACGATATATCGACGAGATAATAAGTGTACATTTTATAAAACAGAGCGGCCTTATCATAACAGTTTTGTCGAGTTGCATGATCCGTCGTGTATACATACTCTCAGAGGCCGAGAGTAGGGCTTCAAATTGTTTCGATGTATACCGGTATCGTTTTACGACAGGCATGCAAAACTCACCGTCATCCTGGGCTGTAGGCCTAAATGTCGCAAAAAATACGTCTTTTAAGATTTTACGGAATCATTATCTGATCGTGTCGATGGTTTTCAGCAGTATCGGGTGTCTGTCAAACTTTTCAGAGTCATTTTAATAACTTCAGGCTTTCAAAGGGCGATGAGACACAGCAATCGCTCAGGCACAAAACTTTTTGATCAGAAAATATGCATTCATTTCCGCGAATGGCGACATGTGCCATTCCATGTTGTCTGCAATTTCTATAATTGAGAAAAAGTTACGATATTGTCCTTTTCATTAAAAGTATAACTTCATCTGCTTCTTCATGAATGCAACAGAGGTCACATTTAAGCATATTTTTTTTGGAAAATTTTGAAAGTAATCCATACGTAATATCAAAATACATACCAAGTATTTTTTTCCCTTCTGTTTAAAAAAGACGTAGGATGGTAATCAATGTTTGTATAAAAAATTATTCATACACTTATGACTTTTATCAGGGTATAAAGTTATTCACTCACTCTTCTACCACTCGCGTTTGTTAATTCAGAAGTGATTTTCAGCTCGCCAACCATTTTCAAATCACATTATCAAATGCCCTGGTGTAGTGTACAATTGTACACAGCAATGTAGAGAACACCATTCCCATAGAAAGTGATGAGAGAAAAATTTTCTCGCTTTCATCAGCCACATGTAGCCAGTTCATGAGCCTGTATTCCCCGGCCCCTGGGTGTTTGACATCAATTTATAGTCCGAGAGTGGGGATTTGACATGGCTAGAAAAAATGTCAAATTCTCCTGTTAGTCTCGTAGTCCCCCCCC
>LD351265.1:0-24068 GCA_001465055.1 Ptychodera flava
ATATATATACTCTCAGTTTTTGGCCATTACATACAGATACAAGCACAGTGTTACCATGAACAAACAAACAAACAAACAAACAAACGAACGAATGCATTGCAAATTTGTAAGAATATTGCAATCGACACCTTTCATCGCTCACGGTCCAATCCATGTTTTCATGTCGTCTATCCTGTCTTGGTCGACAGTGCATCATGACATCACCGCCATGCCATAAGTTGTCAGGCGAGCTATTCAATATCTAGGTAGTAAATTACATTGAGTATAGCCATAAATAAGCCACAAAAATCAATATACTAAAACATGCGTGGCCACTCGATCGAGCGATTTCTAGAATGTTGGTGCCACTTAGATTTGGACCACATTGTTTGCGGGCCTAATAATTTCTTGAAGGGCTGAGTTATATTGTTTTAAACACGAAAAGACCGTTATTTTACACTCATCAGACTATGTTTTACTTGTACCAAGGTACTGAACATAACGTAAACGTCCTTCAAATTGTTAAAACGTGTGTCGATAGTTTATGTGCTTCAAGATTCATCACAGTCAAAACTGTCTGAAACCGAAAATTAAGCTGAAAAAATTTAACAAGAAAAATTATCAAATGAATGCTTTAACACCTACATCTGTGTTCACACCGCATCCCTAAAATAAAACTCTTTTCACACACACACCCACCAAATACTCCATACATACATATCCAGATGGTAGCTTTTATTATAAACTATTCTTGGCTTGAAACGCAATAGGTTCCAAATGCAATGATCTATTCTCACTATTATAGTGGTACTCACAGTTCATCCTGACCAGAGTTTATTTGGACAGAGTTAATTTAGGGAAAGCAACTCTAAAACATAGGATGCACTGAACAGAAACTAAGTTAATATTTAATCTATAGTCATGGACTAGTTCGACAATAACCTCAGTCTTGAAACGCCCGAAATGATGAATTCATCGCATTGCATATAACTTACCGAGTGACATAACTTCCCACATCAAGACACCGTAAGACCAAACATCTGTTTTGGTGTTGTACTGAGCTTCCGATGCAACCAAACACTCAGGAGCAGTCCAGAAAATAGGAATTTTGTCCTGAAAATAAAAAGGCAGAGTTAATTTATTTCGACATTAGCCCTAATGCAAAATAATGTAGGTAAACGGACAGTGAAAAATGTTTACCTTTAGCTTATATGCGTCGCGAAATTGAAATAAATCTTTTGCTTAACTTCACCTGCTCTCATTATCATCTTGTCAGGTTTCTTTTTTTCGAACGAAAATGATCATTATGACATTTCTGCGCACTTTGTGCAAATGAAATTGTGCAAAACGAACTTTATCTTATGAAATTGTGCAATATAATTTCAATTATATTTTGATGAAATACACTTGATGTCATATTTTGAGTACCGAACAAAAATCTTTTGATTATTTTTTTATTTGCAAAAATTAACGACCATGATATTTTTGCAACGCATATATCATCTGCTGTACAAAAACTTTGCATGCAAAATTAAAAGAAAAACAATTAAAACAATTTTTAACCGTTTTCGACTTTTATGTACACACAGAGTTCAGATGTTGAAACAACGAAATAACAACAATAATTATTCCATCCTGACTGACAAAGTGTTTTTTTAGAAAGAAAACACATAATAGTCATATTATTAATAGTTGATGTGAAGAATTTTATTATTGCATTGGCAATTACATTTTTACATATTGACCCCTATTTGATTCATAATGTTACGTAAACTATTTCAAGCTTTCAACGTAAAGTAAATCAAAGTCAACAATTTTCAACTTTGAGATATTCATGACATGAAGAAAAAGTCAGAGATAACACTGTACGGAGAAACAAAATACCTTAGACATTTTCACATAAATCTCTCCCAGACGCGAGAAACCAAAATCAGAGATTTTGCATGTGTCTCCACTGACCAATATGTTACGAGCCGCCAAATCACGATGGATAATCTGTAATGAAATCATATATCAGACTTTGTCAGAGTACGGAAATGATAAACTATAATTTATTTATCTTTGTCTCTTGAAAGCATAGATCCTGTGGTAGAAAGAGCGCAGAGAAAATAAACGCTGCATTCAACGAGAGACTAAAATATAAAAATTATAAATTTGTTAATAGCTACTTACCGCCTTGGACGAAAGGTAAGACATTCCGTTTGCCACATCGAGTGTAAATTTGACAAGCTTATCCGGGCTTATACCAGTCATTTTACTTTGTTTCAGATATTTCAGCAACTCTCCTTGTTGGGCAAACTCGAACACTAATAACCTAGGATCTGGAAAAGATCAAGAAGACGCTATGCACATGTTGAAACGTTTAAAACAGATTATAAGAAAAGTCCGCAATGTAGTTTTCCACAGTATCCACATTTGAAACTTTCTAAACCTTTTGTGAAGTTTTTAAAAAACAAAACAAAAATCATCTATAGAGCAACGTTAATTACCATTTGCTTAGCGTGAAATTATTAACGCCAGATGCATAGTATAAGTGCATTGTGCCCTAATGGCACCCTATAAAAGAGGAAGCAGAAAAAATTCCAATAATATCTTTGGTGAAAAATTTTGCGAGAAATTACTTCAAGCGATAAAAAGAAAACATTTTCCGTGTAAGGTTATTTCCTACCTTCTAGTGTTACAAACCCAATGAACGTGATGACATTCGGATGGTACTCGAGTGAAGATGCCACCTTTAGTTCTTTGTCAAAGATAACTTTTGCTTCCGCCTCTATTAGACAAAGAATGTAAACAATGAAGGAGATCATTCACGATATAACGAGTGACATTCTTCAGTTTCATGCTATGTATTCCACATGCACCCTAGTTTGACTGAGTCAAACAAAAGACTGGCTGATAAACATCGGAATAAAACGCATCAACTTAAATTAGTTTAAAACAGTATACAGAATGGTGTCTGATTTTCAGCAGCATTAGTTTTGATTTGTGTCTTCAAATTGCATATTTGAATTATTTGACGAAGACGTGGCTTCGACCTTACATCGAATTTTATTCAAAGATACATGGTATATAATTTCTTTACATTTTTTCATTTCAGACGCCGTAGATTCCGACCAAAATTGTACACAACGCACATGAAAAGTTTTTGTGAGTTTATGAGATCTAGTTGTTGCACACAACATAATGCATTATAAATAGACATAGAGACGTCAAACAAGGTGTAGAAGCTGAAAATAATTTAATATTCCTGACAATGGTAGTGGTGTATCGCTTATTACGTGTACAGCACTACAATCTTACCTCCTTCGAGTTTTAGGTGTTTGACGGCAACTTCAACGGCGCCTGCTTGCCCACCGAGATTTCTCAATGCTGCTTTTTCTACCAAGCCAAAATTTCCCTCTCCGAGTATTGCAATTGTTGTTATGTCTGACCTTTTCAGTTCATGGGCAGGAGGAAAATTGAACGGCTGTGTCCGGAATTGAAGAAAGATAAAAGTGAGGATATAGGGCCTAGACCTACCAGCAACGTTTTACAATGTAACAATCTATCATTTAATAGTCAATCATCCCTGACATGGGGTAGCAGAAAAATAATTGTATTTATAATATTGTATCTATGTAATTTGCATAGTTTATTCCTGAAACAGGAAGAAAAAATATTATAGTTTCTTCTGGGGTAAAATAAAAATAAAATTAAAACAGGAAAGATGAAACAAGGTGTTCGATTCCACTAACCTTTGAAATTACCGGCATTTCATATTCATTGTTCCTGGATTTAGATCTAGGGCCGGCCAAATACTTCAAGTAGGGTGAATTTATTACTTCTCTATAAGAAAGCAGTGAAACCATTACAGCATCATATGTATGGAGAATATTGAGCGTCCACAAAGGAGGGCTACAGCGCAATCACTCTAAAAAACTTTGCCCAGGGCATTGTCATATGACTCTGTCTGTCTGTCTGCTTGTCTGTCTGTCTGTCTGTTTTCATTTTTGCATGGTGTCACGTACTTATGCTCTTCTTGTTTTATATTCTGAATTGAATTCTTCGATACTCGGCGGAGCCAATATTAATGTTAAGAATTGTCACCAGGTCGGTCGGTTTAAATCGCTGCATGGTCACCGTAGTTGCATTTACAAATAAGTCGAACATTCTTCATAAATCAAGTTGACTTTGCGATTTTACTCGTATCGTTGATTAACAGATTTGAAGTTCCGCGTCATTATAAAAACATTATCTCTCAAATTTAATTCCTTAGTTAACATGCTTTGTTTTGTTTTGTTTTCACGACGGTTCACTCTAAATACTTCATCTTCAAATAAGCACAGCAATTGTCATCATAGTCTTAACATAGAGAATCTTTGACAAGTAACTGGATATCCAATGATGTAACTCCTTTTGTTGTTATCTGGTAATAATATTCCTAAAGAAATTCATTCATTTACGAAACGTGTGCAAACAGATTCTGCTGAGCAAATGATAAGACAGGGATTTATCATCAATGAAAAATTGCTTTTGCCTAAAAAAGCACACTATTTGGTGTCAATCGTTTTGTTTTAATTTGGATTCAACCGCACTGTGTTAATCTATTTTCTGTCTATGTGGCACATGATGGCGATCAAAGCCAGGCATAAGCACTGAGCGTTTGAAGAAAGACTATTCTTGTTGCATCAATTACCCTTCATTATGGAACAAATTCTTCTAAGGTGATGCTTTTATAATCCTTTTTCCTCGTGAGTTGAGATAAAGGTAAATTGGTGAGACACATTTTACAAAAATCTCCAAAATGTAAAATTACAAACCTATTTATGAGTATCAGAAAAATTATGAAGATTATCGCCAACGCAAGTAAAATCAGCAAAGTCAAGAGAAGACCAATAGACGTAGTTGTCGAAGCTTCAACAGGCTCAACGCTGTTCCATCGCTCTGGGCTTCCGAGACTTGTGGCGTTTATAGACCACTTGAACTTTAATTCGTCTGCCAATGGGCTGGAATATACATTGAAAACAAAAGAAAAAAACGTTGAATACAATTTGTTTGGAGGAATGTTCTTGTAGATCAATCTTACGCTTCTTCCATTGTTTAATACATTGTTTTAATGAGTTGTCTGATATTGGTTTAGATAAGTTAACATAATAAATAGAACATTTATATTAACTAATAAACCTCCCCTGAGGCAGCCGCACATCCTATTTACATGGATATTTAAATTACACTAAACTTCTGTAACTTTTGGTAACGTGACGAGTGTGGCTTTAGTAGGTCAACAGTCATTCACCACACAGATGACAGAAAATTGGTCTCAAATCAACTAAGCTTCTCAACGACTGGGCATAAAATAAATACTGGCAGATGATAAAAACCAGGTTGTTCGGAATCGTGGATCCCAAGTCCCCAGAGCCTATTTCTAGCGATGCCAAGACAGTTCCAGTTACCCAGTGTAAAGAATGGTCGTCCCTTCTTCACCAGATTCAGAGGCAAGAGAGCGAGGTACACGTGTGTTGCGCAGAAAGAGGTGCGCAAGACGCCAACGCGGGCTTAACCATCATAATGCAGGAAAGTTCAACGACATTATTCTTGTACGATGCATGATTAACATAACATTAAGTGAATATAAAAGTCTGTTGATCATTGCGACACGTTCATTTCTTGAGGTTTACATTTTTCAACAAAAGTATACTTTTTCACTTTGAAATAGGATGAATGATCTTAAAATAAAAATTGACACCAAGGGGTCGAGCAATACATTTCAAGCGATAGGCATCATCGGTTTTAAGACCACAATTATGTGATATTAAAAAAGTACAAACCAATTACCTCATCATCGATAAGAATGTAAAAATAAGTTGAGCGTTGGGGAAATCTTGTTTACACATGTTTGAGTGACCCGATGCTATTAACATCGCTTTCTCTCACAACAATAACTCACTTGTTCATGATGTAATCTCCCGGTACAACGTCGTGTGTTTGTGGATAGGTGCAACTGAACCAAATATCTGTCCTGCAGTGAATGATAAGACTTCAGTTTTAGAGAATGCAGTAACAAACAAAAAGACCACAGCCAGTAACAATCAGAAAATAATGACAAAAAATTAAATTAAAACTGCAAGCTGCACTATTGCATTGATACTGGCTCATTACTGTCTATAAATTGGTCAAAGTTCTCGAAGCATCAGAGATGGGCACATGAGACTTTGTTTAATAACAAGGAGTAGGGGTAGCCAAAATTTTGGAAGTTTTGGTTTTTTACAAAGTCTCATATTAGGGCGAACGGTGCAAACTTCAAAACAGTCTGACTTATGATAGTTCGTGCATGTGCACATTTTTAAACGTGATGTGTTCGTTTTTGAAACGAAAATTTGTGAATGTCATTTTAAGAGTTATTTCAAAATTTATTATTGTTACAAAACTACGTAAACAATTGGAATATTTATGCAGTTTCCAGAAACTCTGGATTATTATACAGAAGAAGCCTCTTCAAGAAGCCGTTGAGAAATTTACGGCTTAAAGGGATAGTCCACCCAAAATTTCATCAGCTGTACACAATAACACATATAAAAGGGTAATATACTTACAAGTCAACATTGATGACTTGGCCCTCTGTTAGAGATGGGCTGATTTTCAAGATGGCGACGTCCAGTTTTAGATGGTCTTGCAAATCACTATCAATCAAGAACAAATGAATCGTTTTTCACACTTGCATATTATCGTTGATGCTCTGTAAAATACAAGTGATGTCTCATAATTCAAAACCAACCACCGTTCAGACATTTCCTGGGAAACACAAGAACAATTAACTAAACATACCTTATTAATTCCTGTGACTTCATTTTGATGTACATCTCAGGTGAAGATGACGTTATAATGATGGTGTTCTTGATGCTAGTAGTCATTATCTTTTGAAAGACAGAAAATAATAGGAATAAACAAATCTACTAGGACAAAAAAGAGATAGATCTGATGTGCATATCATAATAATATAATGTACTACCTGTTCAAAGAATTGATCATTTTGGGAACCCTAAGTAGCGAACCATGGTGTGGGAAGGAAAATTCTAAATATCATCGCAAAATATCTATTTGTAATACCTTATGTAAATCTTTTATTTTTCGATTTGAGAAAAAACAGAAAAAAACTTTAAGACGTGATCTACGATTTCATAAAACTATCGCTTTCCTCTCTATGAAAGAATATTCTTCACGTGAATTACTGCAGTTCACTGTTCTGAACTGCTCCGCATCACGCATATATTCACAAAGTCACACTTAAAATAAAAATAAAATATTTCCAATATAAATACTTAAAATTTATAGTTTTAATATTTTCGTGAAATTAGTTTTGATGTAAGCTTCAAATATTTCAAGTGAGTCAGATTAAGGCAACGTTTGGCAGTTAATATACGCATTCATAATGATTGAGGGCTGATGTGTGGCGATTATGGTGATTAAAAACAATGCTACTCCTGCAATGGACAGTCGTCATTTTTCCCACTGATGATGGTGATAGTTAAGATGTTATGTAGTATAACAACCATGGAGTTCTTCCCATTACACCTCGCCTGCTACAAAAGGAAAAATTGAAATCCCTTTGGAATATGAGTTACTTTATACCTTAACCTGGGTATTAATAAGAGAGGAAAGTCCATATCCGAAGTTGTCAGTAGCTTTTACAAAGAATTCATAGGTTGAACTTTCATCGGCATTTAATTGTTCAGTTAAGTAGATCATTCCAGACCATTGCTGGACTGCAAACTGACTCAGGTTATCTTCTACCTCGTACAGCAATGCACTGTTATTTCCGATATCATCATCATCGGCCTAGAAGTAATTCAGATATTGAAAATGATACTATCCAAATTTTAAAGATCGGTTTAATGGGTTTTTTATCGTTAATGTGAAATTGTTAACAATAAGTTTAAGCAGAAAGTTGACTTGAGAAAATCTAATGTAACAGAACGGGAAAAAATAATCATATACAGCAACGAATCAGAATACAATTGTGATAAGTCGACATGATGTTACGTTACAATAGAAGAAGTAGGGTGGCACTTCCGTGACCTTTTGTTTTGTTGTTAGGTGATTTATATTTCCAAATACAGGCTTCTGTACCGATTGAAGTTTTACTTTTTGTCTGTCCACTTGGTCACAACTTCTTAAGACATTACGCTGATAAAAGGATGGCATGTCGAAACAGCACTTGCGAAACATTACTATTTCTATCAGAATTTGAGTGATTGATTATTGCATCCATCTATGGCTCTCGATTTGTACATGCAGAATGTAATGGAATATACTTGTAAGAGATCTACTTTACCGTGATTTTAATGATTTTGGTTCCTGGTGGAATGTCATGGTAAATGCCAATAGCGTAGATGTCTTTACGGAATCTTGGTAAATTGTCATTGATGTCTTCTACCCTTATCAATACACACAGTTCACTCAGCAGAAGATCTTGACAATGATCTGTTGATTAAAGTGATGTGCATATTACAGACACGTCTTCATGAAAATTTATCACATAAACAACCAAATATAGATATCGTCAAATATCTATTCATTACGTACTTCATATATGACCTTAGCTTCTCTAAAGACAAAAGCTCGCCATCAAGCCTTTAAAACTTTTATTTTTTAAATTTCCGAGTCTCTATCTTGATGTCCGTGCTAGTGCTTAAGTTGGAAAGATGAACTAGATACAAAATTTTTTAACGTTTCCATGAAATATTTAAAGAAACTGATTACCAGGGGATGCAGCACTTGACTCTTTATTCGATGAAATATTTGATTCATTGGAGCCATTCTTCATAAAGGTACTAATCAGTAAATTATACTCAGCGATGTCTTCTCTGTCGAGTTCCACTTTGTTACAAATCTCTCCGGTGTCTTCATCTATTGTGAAGTGATCTGATAAATACAATATCAAACAAAGAAATAAGATCGTACAATAAAAGTGGCATGGCTTGTACAGTTGCAGTGGTATGTGAATATTTTATAAGCTCAGATCTTCTGTCCCCTGTTAACTTCAATTATTGTCAGCCTTATTGTCGATTCCCTAATGCTAGTGGTTGCATGCCTCCCTTTATCAAGGGTATCCTTTTTAGCATGGTTCCCGTGAGGCGCACCAGGCGAAATTGCTAAGGGCAAAATACCTCTCCCAGAAGTGTTTTTTATTGGAAATGTGATATGACATCAATGATAAAAAGCTTTGAAGAGAAGTAAAATCGTAAGAAAAATGAAAAAATAATATATTCACCATTGTCGTCACCTGCTGTTATACTGTATTTAATCGATCCGTTGATTGGTCCATTGTAAAACGCCTCTGGTATCTTTTCACACCAAGGCATTGGTTGATCCCCTTCCACAGGACTTGTACTCATGCTGCGAAAATGTATTGGATATAAAAACTAAATACCATCAAAATCTCTATTTACGATTTGGCATGATGAGCGAGGAAAGCAAGCACAAGAGTAGATGAGTGCCTTCATAGAGAACCTATAAATCCTCAGCGTGGTGGTAATACGCATATGTTGGCGTGCCGGTGGCGGGCACTAAGTCGGCACTTGCATCATTGGTTAGATTATTTAATACCTGAAGAGAAGAATACAAACAACAAACACACAAACAAACGATCAAATCGGAACATTACTTGTACAACTGTCCAGGTATATCAAAGATCGGTTGAACCCAAACGAATACTTTGACGAAATCCTCGCTGTGTTTGCTCCAACATCCATCATCGGTTGCCCTGACGATAAACTGAGAGGAGTACATACAATTAAAATAGAGAAAACATTTCTGCTGCATTCTTACACTCTCAATCTTTGGAGAATTCTACATTTAAAATGTCCATGCTCTTCTCTGCTCAGCTATAATTACATCACTTCTGTATATCGATGTTCTTCAGCCAAATTCGGAACAATCATCAAATGACATCATCCATAACTGCTACTTTCAAACGTTAATGGATTACGCTCTAGACGTTAGTGCCTTTTGTGAGGTTTAGCTACAGACAATCAGTAACGCATTGTCTTTTACACTGTAATGGCGTTAGAAGTGGGTTAAAAATAGCGAAAACATCGGTTGAAGATTCCCAGTGACTGATCAGCAGATACATCTTAATCTTAATCTTTATTTCTTATATAGCACATTACATTAAAAATAATCTCAATGCGCCGTACACTTAAAAATAGATGTAGTAGGATCTCGTTTATTGAGTGATTGTCAATATAATATTCAGTGATTGACTAGAAATAATAATATTTGATACCAGTATTACATATTATGGCATCCAATGTTTCATCTATCAAACAGACTGTGCAGGGACTGCGGACTCACCTCATAAATAATAGTTTGCCATTGTCCTTGTTCTGCATCGTCAAATCGTCTGGCAACCAATACATCTCCCTTGTACGGATCAATTGTAAAATGGGCGAGAGCCAATGTATCGTCGTTGGCGTGAAGACTGTAACTTATGTTCGCATTGCAGGTTCCCTTAAAAGGATAGAACGTGCAAAGTCGATATTTTAGAGTCGGTATTCGTTGTTGCTATGGTGATTATATCGATGATACAGTCACAGAATGAACTAGCAAATCACCATTAGCTTGACTTCTTAAGTGTGTCTAAGAATACCATGTTGGATTCTCTGCTAAGCGATGCTGTATTCTTCTTTATTTAGACGCTTACGTGAGATAACACAATCGTGCAGAAGTCATAAAATAAATAAATAAATAAATAAATAAATAAATAAGTAAATAAGTAATAAAAATGAATCTTAAGAAAACAGCATAGCAATAAAAGCGACGATAATAACAATAACAACAACAACAACAACAACAACAACAATAATAATAATAATAATAATAATAATAATAATAATAATAATAATAGTCGCGCCAGCGGCTTACTGACTACGCATGCGCGTATTCATAATATACTATGCGAGTAACCGGAAGTGTACCCTTCTTTCGTGGGCGCCGCCATGTTTTTTTGAGTGCTCGTAAATAAATAAATTCGAAACGTGCTCTCTATTATTTTATAACATGCCATTAATAAAATATATCTTTTCTATTAGCGAGTAATTATTATTATCCACCCTGTCGCTGATACAAAATTTCTTATCAGGCCTAAAAATTAACAGAAGAGAGAAAACTGTCGTGCATATGAACGAGAACATTAGCAAAGAATGCCGGGATTGAATCTTAGAAAGGCGCCCTCTGTGTCAATAACTATATGCAAAATTTACCCGTTTTTATAAGTAACGCTGGTTTTCAGCTTACAATATCGGAAGTTTGGCGGTACAGTTACTATTGCAAAGTTAATGATGGCACAATACGTCCCTTGTTAAACACAATAGATAATAATCATGGTAAAAATTGCAAATTTATGTCAAACTTTTTTACACAACAGAAAATCTATACCTAGGCCTACAGGGTCTGACATCGTGTACGTGAACTGTCATCAGAGGGTAAACTGGTCATAATTGTACAAATGTATATAGAAAGTAACAATTAATTCTATTTTATCCTTTATGATTACTAATCATGAATCGATACAAATAACATTTTTAATCTCAACGCCTGGCGCGACACCAAGGGCTGAGCCCTATATAATAATAATAATAATAATAATAATATATTGATAATAATGACAATTTCAACAGCAATCTCACCGGCTCGCCATCGTTCTCAGCAAATACTGTCAACACATGATCACTGACACGGGCGTTGATAGGTACATCGCCCTCATACGGCAGTCCTTCAAAATACGGCGGGTTTCGATTCTCATCGGTTGCTTGCGTTGAAATCAATAAAGGTACGTTGTTGTCTGTCAAAAGGGACATTTGCAAGAAAGCGAGAAGACTATTAGATTAGAAGGTGATCAAGAAACAAATGTACCGTCATTTGAAGAATAATTACACGACAATGTATCCATCGATATAGATTAGCTTGATGATTAAGTTGTTGATTAACATATTGCATTAAATTGCAAAGTGCGTTAACTCTGAACTTTTGTCTGTTGATTTGTTTATGCTTTCATTTCGTCGACATCTTAGTGACTAGAATCACCAGCAATTAGTAACATTGAATTCATGATCACGTATGAAATGAACTCGGAGAATGCTCGGCTTTTGGTCAGGTCAGTGTGACTGCAAAATGAAATGGATTAATACCTGCAACTTTTTATGACATTTTTTTCCTTTATAATTTCAGTACTTGCTCTCGTGATATGCTTGGGACACACTGCAATTCAAAGCATTATTTTGACAACTCAATGCCTATTGTATAATGTCGAGATTACGGCCAATGTGCTGTATCTATGAAGACTTTACTTCAGTCAATCCAATTTCGTCTATGATGACTTTACAAAACTAAAGGAGTGAAATCCAAATCGACGTGTTGATCACCTGTGTAAAATATACACTGTACGATGAATTTTAATTTCCAAACACCGTAAAACTGTAAACCATTATTTGCATTCGTTTTCGAAAAATCTTAAGGTAAAATATATGATTACCTTGAAAACCAACGCCAAGTGTCGTTGATGCGAGCAGCAGTACCAACGCATTCAACACTGTAATAAACACAATACAGGTAAGTCATCTTTATTCATTTGTTAATCAACACTCAAGAGTACTCAGTCTAACGTTTCAAGCAGATTGTTTAGGCCGATGTACACACACTGGATTGCTCACAATAGAATCAGTCAATAGTGGCTAACTCTCTCAATAACGAATCTTTTATATCTGATTTTCATAAATGACCTCCCTGTGTGTCTAAATATGTGTAACTTAAACATGTTTGCTGATGATAAAACTTTATGTGTATCTGGGAATGGTATTGATGAAGTTGAAAAAAACAATTCAGGACGATGTGCTACCTATCTCTACCTGGGTTGACAACAATGCGATGTCCAATCAATACCACAAAGACAAAGAGTATGATTGTAGCGTCAAACCCAAAGGTCAAAATGTAACAACGTATGTATAAACAACTGTGAGATTTCGAATGTTTTCAGTCACAACCTTCTTGGTATTGAGATTGACAGTACTCTAAGTTGGGATAATCATGTAAATAAGTTGTGTATGAAATTATCTATGAGAATAGGAGTCTTGCAAAGGCTGCGTCCTTTAACTCATTATGGTGTCCTTATTTCTGTTTTCGATTATTGCTGTACTGTATGGGGAAACACCACAGAGAGTAATTTACAGGCTACGAAAGAGAGCGGCCAGGGTTACTTTAGGTGTTGACCTTACAGTTTCTACATGTACACTTTTCTCTCGCCTTCATTGGCTACCAATTGACTTTCGTATTGATTATTTCATTGCTGTAATGACCTTTAAAATCTTGAATGGGCTTGCACCTGATTACTTAAACTAGTTCCATTATATCTCTGGTATGAGTAATATTAATACCCGTGGTTCTAGTAACAGGAATCTATATGCTCCAATTTTCAAAACAGCTACTGGACAGAGATCGTTAATTTGTCGAGCCACCACGATTTGGAATAATATCCTATTTCTATCCGAAGTGTTGAAAGACTATCGCAGTTCAATTCTCAATTGCGCAATTTTCTTTTAATAATGAGGGTTCATCACTGGATTAGATGTTTTCGTTGTGTCCTTTCTTTTTTCTGTTGATGTATAATTATTCACTTTGTAGTATTTTGTTTGCTTTCTTGGCGAGGGCTCTGATGTAAATCACAATTCATTTGTAACTCAGATTACCTTCTATAAATGAAGAGTAATAATAATAATAAGAATAAGAATAATCTGGCTTCTCTTCGAGGACGACGATAACTTTATCACACAACCAAGAGGAGGGGATAAAAAACAAGAGAGCGAGTGATTAAGGAACCCAATCTTTGGTTCTGAAACACCGTTAAGACGAATCACTCAAGCAACAAAACCGGTTTACCGGGGACCCAGATCACATGACCAGGGTCAAAGCACTATAGATTCACCGGTGTCTCGCCATGTATTCCACGCAAATAATAACTACAATGATCCTATTATTCAGCATATCGTAACATTAAACAAACTTGGCAGAGACGATAATTAATTAATTAATTAATTAATTAATTAATTAATTCATTGAAATTACGAGTTACTTTTAAATTTCCATGTCTATCACCATTTTCTGACTGTTATGTAAATTTGTAACACTTTTGTACCCTCGGACTACATACCCACAAGCCATTCTTAGTAAAGGTCAAAACAATGAGGATGCATTGCCTGGTAAGTTTGGCCATAGACCTTCGAGAAAAAACGGGTTCTATGGTTTGGCAGGCTATTGTTAGGTGATTTATCTATGTTGTGATTGTAACAAACAAAGTCCAGTTTTCGACAACTGCATAAGACCCTTGGTGTCACTGAATATATTTTTCACTCACATGGACACCGCTTCTCATTGAAATACTCTAACAATTTTTAATGAAGTAATTATATCCAAATAGCAAGTAATCTCCCCTATTCAGTGTATTGTAACGAGAGAACAATTTTGTCTTTTTCGTTTGAAGCGATCGATTTTATAGATCTTTGCAAGGTCTTGCGGCAAACAACTAAGAATGACAGCAATATGACAGCAAAAATTATAGTTTAATCATTTGATGTATTTGCAAAGCCGTAACATTTAACATAACTGTTTTCAGAGCCTGCTTATGAGGATTAACAATGATGTTAGGTTTTGTTCAGCTTATAGGTGCCGAGAATCCACACCCGTTTTACGCAAATTACGGCAACAAGTTATAATCTACATAATGCCTGCCAAATACGACAGCCAATGGGCATTTTGATAAACTTTGCATTAACCGACACTCTGGTATTTTTCCACGAAAACTCTCTTTGTACATTGATTTTTACACTGACGTGCCATCTTAACTGGCTTTCAATCAAAAGCCCAATCGCTTTCGTAGTAAAACTGTTGATTTCTGAATACTGAATACAATTAGATACAAGCCTAACGATGGAAAACAATAGACAAGCTATTGGGACAGTCTCTAAAAAGCTGGTTTACGCGGATTTGATTCACCCAAAATATTTATGAAATTTGAGGGACAATTCTGCGACCATTGATACCTTCCTGTTACGCTCCCTAGCAACGAAAATAACAAACGTAGACTTCGGCCTGTCATTTTCGTCCACTATTGCAAATCTATGAACCGTTTGACCTCAAATACAATGCATAGTGGTGTCGCCGGAACAACAAAGCGCGTAGTGTGTGATCGAAGCAAATACTAGTCAGCGATATCAGTATGGTGTAGGATCAATCATTGCAATCGATATGTTCAGCCTTCTTAGAGAAAGTTGCATTTATCGAATATAAAATAACCGGCTTTGCTTTTCAACATGTTTCTGTGAGACGCGCTACGAATTTAGCTCATAAATATTTATAATCTCACTTTATCTGGTGAGTGAGATGACAAAATAAATCAGGAACCGTCAAAGAGGCTGAAACAATCTTAACCCTTTTCCTTCCAAGTCCATATTTTACCACCAGGTCAAGATGGTTAAAATTAATGAAACACAACATATTCCATATGATGTATTTTAACATAATACTGTACATTTGAAGGCTGTTGAAAACATAATACTGTAAAGTTGATTTTTTTGACAAAAGATGCTATAACATACCAAGCCAAGTGGGTGAAAATCTGTCGTTATTTTGACCCTGTCTCCCATGATTATCTAACACGTTCAATTACCGTCAATAATATTCGAGTCCCACATACAAGACTTAGAATTATCCAACATAACATGATGTATGCAGTTTCAAAACATTGGAACTCTTTACCATTTTCATTAAAGAAACTAGAATCCAGAAGTTCATTCAAAACGGAATTGTATTCTTATTTACTAAATTAATGTTACAAACTCAAGTGTTATATTTTAGTGTCATATTTATATATTTGTTGTTGCTGATTGACATTTTATATTTTCTACTACAATTACCACTCATTTGCTGACACAGTTTGTCTCATATACGTACGTATGATTGCTTTGTTATACTTTATTTTTGAGATTGGGGCCATGGACTAGATTAGTCTCTATGGACTATTTCCATGGTCCTCACCAGAAATATTGTAACGAGGTATACTTTGACATTTCTTTTTGTGTTGTAGTTGTTTTTCTTTCTGGTGAAATAAATTTGATTGATTGATTGATTGAAGTCATGTTTTGGCTCAATACCGCTTTTTACTGACTTGGCTGATGGGGAAGTGATACAGTTATTACTGTCTGGCAGGAAAAGGGTTAAAATCAAACTCTAACAGTTCATGGACCTCATCTCGTGCTACTTTGACATTCTTCTTTCAGAAATAATCATTAAGCTGAAAGGTCATACGAATCATAGATATGCACGCACAGAAATAACAGAAAATAAGGTCTTATAAAATTACTGAAATCGTCGTCATAAAAATTTTGTTAAAACGAAAGAGGTGCTATATAGACAGATTTAGATCTATGTAAATGTGTTTGTAACGACAAAAGAAAGGGACTTACCTCTTCACTTAGTCATCAGTGCAGCTCTTAATTAAGCTATCCAATTTAGCATAAACTTACCGAAATTGCAATTTCCCGAAGGTAGCATCCTTTCGCTTCACGCAATGGCGTCTTCAGTATGAAATTTCCAAAGATGACAATCGGTTGTCGTTTTCAGACCTTTACAACTAGTGGCTGAAAGCATGTAACAGACAAATAGCCATTGATGCATGTCAAATATCAAACTATTGACAATTATCACTTTGTACTGTGACTGTTACATATATGCTCATCGACACTAGTACACAGGGTAATGATATATTGGTTTAGAGGCAAATTTTCGTTTAAATACTGTGTCAAATGACATCATCAGTGTGGGCATTGCTAATCTGATAACGCATACCAATGGCGTTCTCGGGATTTGTTACCTACGCGGAAAAGCCAGCAACATAAGTATGTAGATTGTTGAATGATATCTCTACAACGCGTACATGTCATTCGCACTGATCAGCATAAATCTATTGAACTTTGCCATGTGAAATGAGGTCAAATTACACTTTGTGACCAACAAAACGGATGATGTCCAGGCCCGATGAATTGAAAATCGTATATTTAATGACTGACGCCGGGTAAGTCTCTTGATTTTGTTTTAATATTGTTACTACATTCCTCTCACACAATTTTCTCTCTGGTTTGGTTGATTCGAAAATGATAAATTTAATTAACACGATTGGAACTAATTTGGGATAATTGGATTGTGAAGTATAGAGGTATTTTGCATGTCAATATTAATACTGCCACATTGGCAAGAATAAATGTCAGAAGAAGTGATAAGTCCCTACACATGCTACGACAAAGGGACGCACTGGAATGCTGTCGAGGAATGTCATCTGATATATCTACTGACCTCTAAACTGCATGGCCCAAAGACAGTACGCTACTCGCTACTATAATTAAAACATAAATATCACAATTAACAGGTACATAACTAATTAAGAAATAATAAAAAAGACGATTACACATCCTGAATTGTCACAGTTGTAAGCGTTTCCAAACTTCTGCAACGCGTTGAGCTGAAAAATAGTAACATTTTGGCTTGGTTCTTGCATCACTTTTTTAAAGGGTGGAGATGTATACTCTAATTCAAGCTTTCTTCGCCCATTTAATCGCCTTATTCATTGCAGTGAAAATGCATGTGTTTTACTTGTGTACGAGTTCTTCATAAACTGTCAATCATCCAGAGGGGTCGCACGAATCAATTTGTTCAGTTATGGACCACTTTTTTAAAGGAGGAAATAATAAGCTGTTCTGTTACCGTAATGTATTCGCTCAGTGACGGGGTGCTGTAAGAAATAGCACTAAAATTTCCTACACTGGGTTGATAGCTGTGCATATTGACAGAATTCTCCCTACGACTGCCTTTTAGCACTTTTGTTTTAATGTGATGACATGTACATGTGACCCCAAATGCTGCATGTGCTTTACAGAATGTGGATGTTTTGCAGGAGGAAAAACTGTCATAACTTGGCTTGGTTTTTGAACAGTAAAATATGACACTAAACTGGTCCAATAATCATTTCCATTCAAGGTAATATATTACCAGGTCCATGGGACAATTGTGATTTACAAATTTAAGTAGTTTGAACAGTAAACAATAGACGGGGGGAAGGACACCTCTCTACTGCAAGGATCAAAGACATACTGAAATTCCTGATGGCTGACATCTGATTCAGTCGTTGATGCTAATAGTGTACCCTGTAGGTTATTTATCATAATCAAGCATCATCTACCATCTTGGTTTGTACCTCTCTAACTTTGAGCTCGACAAAATTTGCGTGCAACCTTGTATAGTTAGTTTGTTTGGGCGAGTACTTCAAAACTATAAATTGTGTTGAGGGTCCCAGTCAGAAATATTTAGCCTAGAATTTTTCTTGATATGTCTTCCTTCGGTGATTGAGTACCGTGCGTGGTGAGGTCAAATCGCACTAAGAATATGCCGAATTTTCGACCCTAGATTTTTGACTATGCTGGTAGACAAATTGTTACCGACGCGTACGTATTAATTACTTAGGTATCTTTTGTATGCGACGTATGATAGTAAGTGAGTGGAAGACATTTCGTCGCGAACCTCAGGAAGTGTGGAAGGGTCAGAATAAATTGTAAGACTTTGGCTTGGTTAGTGACTTGTCCTTTGCACATTAGTACAATGTATTTATTGCTTGGGTAAAGTTTGTTTGCGACATGTGATAGCGAGAATGTTTGTGTAAATGCTTGATTTGCAACAACTTTTTGTTGGCTATTGACTGCTTTTAAATGTGTAGCGTTTAGCCGGTTGGCTTTGACCCTGATTTCTTCTCTCAATGACTCTATGACGTACGTTGTGATATGGAATGCTATAGAGAATATACCGTTGGTTGTTAGTTCTGCCGGCGCACAGATTGTCCCTGAGGCTGTCTTTGGCCAGTTAAGCTATGTATTTATTGCTTTGATAAAGATTTTTTGGTATTTTTTTATAGTAAGTTGGTGTAGGCAAGTGCGTTATGAACTTGAGATTGTGTGGACAGGTCTTAGTAATAAAAAAAAATTGTAAGAACTTCGCTTGGCTTGACGCTGTGACTGTAATCACTGCTTTGGTTAACTTTGTGTGTGACATGCGGTAGCGGATTTGTTGATGCGAATGCTGAATGAACTCTAAATCATGTCGAATGGTTTATGTCAGAAATATTATAAATTTTTTTCCCCATCATAGAACCATTTTTTTAAGATGGAAATTTACTGTGATGTATTAACAAGGTGACCAGATGACCTACGAGAGCATGCTGAAATTTCTACCACCCTCAGTTGCTAGCGGCGCTATTGGATAAACTTGTACCCGAGGCTGCTTTTCGGCCAAGTTAATCGATGTCACCCTTTGCTTTGATAAATTTGTGTGATATGTGATAGCAAGAATATATGGACAAATGCTTCATGTGTTGAGGGGTCGCAGTCAGAAACATATTAACAAAATAGTTCGTTTGTAGAACCACTATTTTTAAAGGGTAAGAATTTAACCGAGCCTTTTCGATTGAATGTTATTTTTCACTTGGTTGCTTGGGCGAGTATGAGACTATACTTAACTTTAAAAGCTCAGTTGAAAGTTCTGCTTTTGGACAGCATTGTCCCTGAAACTTGTCTTTCGGCCCATTTAATCAACGTGTTTCATGTCTTTGATAAGGTATTTGTGTGTCGATGATAACGAATATGTCTGTGCAAGTTTTCCATGAACTCTACAGCTGGTGAAGGGGTGCCAGTCAGAAAAGACGTAACAACGTTGGATAGATGGCTCGGTTATGAACGTCGTGCATTTGAATCTGATATAGAACATAGTGATTTTTTACCCTGGTTTGAGGGCTCTGTTGGCGGAGTGTTGTTTTGTACAAACTAGACTCATCCTGTCACAGTCCATTCTACCGTCCGCCCAGTCCCTCATCGATAAAGAGTGCCTTACCCGTTCTGTTTAACCCTGGATCACGCAGACGTGGTCTGATGGTAAAGCATCCAGACACTTTGTTATACGATGCATTATTTATCCCATATAAGGTTACGAAAATTACGAGAATAGGTTTTCAGTGAAAATATTATGACGTCAACGCTATGTAACATAATTCAGTGCAATACGACTTTTCAAACCTTTGGCCGGGTCTTATAAATTCTTCAATTGCAAAGCATGTCCATGTGAAGGAGACGCCACCCGAACCTAACTTGATGAAATTCTTTTAGCATGCAAGCTTTCTATTGGCTAAGCTAGAGCCCCCGAGAATGTAAAGAGTCGTTAAATAGCAGAAGCTGATTTGCTCAACAGCTGACAGTGATACCCTAAACAAGTCAATATAAACTGTCACGACTCCAATAACCTTTAACAGTACAGCCCATTACTCCTTAAACGACAAGACTATAACATTCGACCAACTTCATCACAAGACTATGGGAAATAAGCAACCAACATACCAAGTTGCGAATGCCTACCATGAGACAGTGTACATACGTGCAGACAGTGATAAGGTTTTCATAACAAGAACGCATTTAGAAGTCAAGAACGAAATGGCCATTAGCGTCAACTTCGGTTACATATTTGCGAAGAGGGGCTACACTGCCTTAGCTTCAATGGATACCATAAAGGTTGTTGGCAATATTCTGTCCGTGTATACAAAGAGTGGAATACCCGTCTCAGGTGGATATGAGCTTCCATGGGACCGTTCTGCAATAATCACGGAAAATGCCACCCTTCTACTCTGCAAATATGGTTCACTGTGGAAAGATGAAATGAATCGCTATCACGGAGATTGGAAATGTCCGAATTGTGGAGGGAAATGCTGTGACCACACAAATATGGCGGTACTTTATCGGTAGTAGAAGCTTTATGGTACTAATATCTGACTCTCGAGTGGTCATGCTCACTACATTGAACATTACAACACGTCGAGAATGAATAATGTCATCTGTTGTTGATCTGGACAATATTCGAGATTAATATAGTCAAACATGAACTACAATTGGAACACTACTTCCCTGCCGATGGAGAAGTACATATGCTGAACAACTTTTTCGAAAACTAACATTTTGTGGTGCTTGACGATTGATAGCGCACAGCTGATACTCGTTCACAAATCTCTCAATGCTGCTACAAATTAACATCAAAATTTCACAATGTCAACGCCACATCCTTAAAATTGGGCAAAAGTACTTAAAAGCGATAATTAATTTGACTTTGCCCTGCGGAAACCATCATCAACAAAATGTGATTTGAAAATGCTCCCTTGTTAAAGTAAATTATTTGTGCGCAGTTTGTCTTTTACTCTAAGCCAATTTCCTGCTATGATTAGCATCACCAGTAGAGATTATATGATAAGGTTTAGGCTCTAATGAATCAAAATACTCGAATTGAAGGTTAGTTAAATATCTAAATTATTGCGTTATTAACATGAAACTGAAATGTGTCTTTCGATTCAACCATATGTTGTGATAAGCCATATAGGATCCTTATCCAACTTCACTTGAATTTGATTCAGTTACCCTAAAATAGTTTCAATCAGATATGATATAATATGAAAATGACTTAGTCACTAACAGGGACCTGTATATGCTTGCTTTCTTCTGTTACCACGATGTATCTTCAATATTCAGAATTTAATTTAATTTTTCAGTTCTTTGAAACATATGCGCCTAATTTTGACAGTTTCAGAAATATAACAATTCTAATTTACTTGGCGATTAGCTCTAATTTGTCTGTGACGAGTGATTCCGAGCATGTTTGGTTTTAAGTGTTTCAAAAATTCTGAGGCGTGTTGAGGGGGTACAGTCTGAAATATTGTGACATCTTGGCTCTGTTCTTGCTTCACTCTTTTTAAGGATAGAAATATATCCGCTAAGTGCGTTGCCTTTTGCCCATTTAATCGATATATCCATTACTTTGATAAAGTTTGTCTTCGATGTCTGATGGCAAGTTTGTGTGTGTGAGTTCTTAGTGAACTGTCTATCGTGTGGAAGGGTAGCATTTACTAATTGGTTCAGTTATGAAACCACTAGTTCTAAGGGTGGGAATTAAGCCGACTTTTTTTCTGTAGTGTATTCGCTGAGTGACTGTGTGCTGTAAGAAAAATGTGCAAAAGTTTTACCCTATGTTGATAACTCTGCTTGTTGACAGAATTGTCCCTGAGGCTGCCTGTGGGCCCTGTGAAGTGATCTGTTCAGTCCGTATTTTCTACCCTGGGTCGATAGCTCCGCCTAATTAAAGTGATGTATTCATTGCTTCAATAATGTTTGTATGCGAATATCTACCTGATTTGGTAACATTTTTGTGGTAACGTGATAACGTGTATGTGTGTTTTTCATCGCTTCATGACCTCTACATAGTGTGAATGTGTTGCAGGTAGGAAAACTGTAACAATTTGGCTTAGTTATTGAATAATATCGTCAAAAGAAGGGAAGGCGTACTGTGCAATTATAAAAGGAATGCTAAAATTCTGGATGGGTTACATCAGTTACTATCATTGATGCTAACAGTGTACACTTTAGATTCGTTATCATACTCAGGCACCATCTACCATCATGGATAATTGTAACTGTGTAAGATTGAGCTCCAGTGATAAGGTGGGACTAAATCTCTGAAAATTTGTCTTTCTATCTGATTTTAAGACCCTTTTATTGCGAAAGAAGGCCTGGTGTATCAATAAATGTTGGCGATATGAATTGATCAAACATTGATTTTTTTCAATTGTCATATCATGCGGATAAAATGTTGTGTTAGTCCAGTGCTCTGGAAATATTAATAGATCCTGGTGTCATACAGTGCGTTGTTACAGATGTCATTCACTTTGACGTACATTCTGCATAAAGGTCAATAATTGAGAATTGTAATAATGTGTGGTGGCGATACGGACTTATAAATAAAACAAGTAAATAATTGTTCTGGTGTTTATGGTCTTGGCCATTGATAGGTACCCTTAGCCCTAAATACGTTATTGTCAGGGAGAGATGCTGATGACGAGTTTGCATATCAACTGTATGTAAATAACCACTGTACAGATTGTATAAAGGATGTGTCTTTACAAACACAAGCATTCAAGACAAGGGCCAACACCTGACAGGATGTAACATCTTTGTATAAGAAATAAACGGTGTTGAAAACTTTGGGCCTCTACACTTTTCCTGTCTCCCGACGTCCTCTTGCATGGCAATATCCGACGTAGGATCATTGTCAATGGTAATAGTGTACTGGATCTGGCACCAATTGCGCAAAATGTTCATCAACGTTAACTGGGTAGGTCAAGCTTAATGTGTAAAATATTATCTTATAAAGGTGTCATGCGAAGTCATAGTTGAAATTTTATGCAGAAAAGAAACTTTGAAGCGCATTATTTTTTGTGTGCTTTGCTTCCGTTTTCATATTTGCATAAACATATTTTGGGAGATATTCGCATCAAACTTCGTCAAATCGATGAAACTTCGATATATTGATCTAAACTGGTGTTTTAATCCATAATTATAGTCTTAACAATGTACTAGACCATACATATCCGTATGAGGCAGCTGCATACATAAGCAGCGCGTCGGAAGACATACAGCTAAATACTCTGCATGTTTGAAACACTTATTCGATCAGCACAAGTTATGGAACAACTAATTCTAAGGTGGGAATTACGCAGATTTTTTACTGTAATGTATTCACTATGTGACTGGCCGCTTTAAAAGAAAGTACAGCATTTTGTGCCCAAGTTATGTGATAGCTCTGCTTGTAGACAGAATTGTACCTGAGGCAGCCTGTTGGCCAAATAAAGCGATGTATTCTTTCCGTATTTCGCTGCCGGGGTTGGTAGCGCTGCTGATGGAAAGAATTGTCCCTGGGCTGTCTTTTGCCCAGTTTGAGCTATGTATTCATCTTTGATAAAATTTGTGTGGGTTGTGTAACTGTACGAGTGTGAGTGCTTCATAAACTCGACGGTGGGTGGGTCGAAGTCAGAAAATTGTAACGACTTAGCCCGGATACTGAAACACTCTTTTCAGAGTGGGAAGTTAACAGAGCTGTTTTATCTGTGGCTTCTCCGCTAGGTGACTGGGTGCCGGACTTTGTGAGTTCGA
>LD351267.1:0-12372 GCA_001465055.1 Ptychodera flava
CTTTGCCATCTCTTCCCTAAAGCCAGGGGAATCAACAGACTCTCTTGGCTGTTGAATCAGGCGATCCGGTATGAAGTGGACGAAAATCCACAAATGAGTGTTTTTGTTACACTCTTTATCAAGTATGTTACAAGCAGCACTAGCGGTATTATCTTCTCCGGGCGCAGCGTGGCCGACCACCAATCGTATTGGTATATCTAAACTTTCGATTTTAGGGTAATAGTGTTTGTACAGATATAACCAGTCCCGTGTTGGTTTTTGACGAAGAGTCGCGATAAATTTATCAACTTCTGGCTTCATTAATACAACATTTGACATTCTCGCATCTTCTGCTACCTGTTTAGGAATCTCAGGGTCTATTACCGTTGAATACACTCTCAAACCAGTCCTCTTAGCGATCTCTTTTGCGATTTGCCGATTCACATATGGCACCGGTGAAATACTATTGTCAGACATCCATTCTTTGGCCAACAACAAGGCTGCCATCTCTGAAAACCAAGAATTATGAAATTTGAAAATGCATTAATGTTTTTTTATGTTGTCTATGGACAGTAATGTACATGATCGTTGAGGAAATGCAAGTTTGCCTGTCCTTAAATTCTCAAGAGGTACACGCAAATGACTCAGGTTTACAACAACACAGTTTTGATACGCTTTAATATGTTCATCATGGTTGTTTGAATCAACTGATTTATAGTGACAGACTGCACGTACACCTACAATTCTTTGTTTTCGTAATTGTTTAGCAAGCCAAAGTCTTCGTTGGCGTACAAGCAGTATCAGCAACTCATTCGGAATGCTTATAATTATAAGTATATCGATAAAGGCGAATTCTCTTTGAGGGAACCACCATATCCTGGAATTTTATGAAATTGGCCAATTATGCCAGATTTACTTTCAGGTTTGTAATCACACAGGTTGAGTTATTTTAACATCAGCTTGAGGGAGAATAATGTATATCCATGAATTGTGATACTACTTGCTTTGTGAATAGGTTTGTAAATTTCAGGTAGTATGCACCTTGAAAGTGAAAGACTAAAACTTTAGCTTAAATTTTCCTCAAGGAATTTTTTCAACCATTTTTTTCAAAATTAATAAATTTTGGTAATAGAAAAACAAATAACCTATGATTTACAGATTTTTGATATGGCCGCAATGCCCGTGTTAACGTTAGAGAGAAAATAGAGAAAAGTTTCATAACAAGAAGAGCTTTAAAATAAATCCCCACAATTCAAGTGGTAGATCAGACAAGAATTGTAAAAGTTCGAGAGTCCAAATATCTGTAACGGTGGCGCATTATACTTTAATGACGAAATATGTTGTACGTGCATTCAATGTTAACTGAGTGTACTGATTGAAGATTCTTCTTTTGCTTTGTGACACTTGTTTTGACGTTAGCCCACTCGATAAATGCACTCCAACCCTATCTATAACCTTGGTCAGAGTAAGATGGGAAATGACCGAGTTGAAAATGTTTCGATGTGGACTGTCCAAATATTGAATCTACATACTTGTACTTACGTTCTCGAAAACAACACAAAACTGATAAAACAAACAAACAAAACAATGCAAAAACAAAGAAATTAAAAATCAACAAACAAATAAAAAAAATACCTTAATATTTGTTTCATCTTTCTTCTTATGTACATCGGCAAAATATTTATCAGACGAAGCAATGAAATTCTTGCAAACATCATTTTCGATACAGGGCAATTCCAACATATGGAAATTTTAATGTATTGGTAATTATTGGAGATGTTAATGGCTTTAATTCTCGGTTAAAGATTTTGTATATATTTAAGAACATCATAATGTCGGACAATAAATAACATTGTCAGTACTCGTCCAGATGGCTGATATGCGTCACCTTATATCATGCGCCAGTGTTTACCTTTCAGAGCTTTTATATTTGCGTATAAGCAAACAATGAGTTGCTGAGGTCACTGCGTGTCATTATACGTCATCTCTATTATGTCGTCGTCATGGTGAGCCTCAAAGTGAAAGCGTAAACATAATAGGATATTTGTTAAGTGAGTCGAAACAAAAACTGTCGACATATACATATAATCAGTTGGGCTTGTTTCGAACATGCATAATGAACATATTCCAATAAAGCGTCTGAAACTGTCGTTGCAAACATTGAGTCATTTGCGTATATCCCTCAAGTTTCTATGAAACAAACCAGCCTGTGAATTCGCACAGGTCAACTCTAGTTCGCTGGAACAGTCTATAGATTCTGGGACTCACCGCAACTACCTTGACTGATATTTCTTCCTCGTCTCGTCTCTTGGCGATCGAAAGCACAATGAATTTAGACAAGCAAATAGATTTCAACATACGGGACCTGGATAAACTCCCGATTAATCTTTAACCCAACGGAACATACTTACACGCATGAGTACTATAATGGAATGACGTCATCTCCGCTGCAGGACAGAGGGCACGACATCAAATCATGTTGACTAGCACCGTCTGAAAGGTCATCTCACTAACCTGCCAGTTTTCATGTCGTATACGTGTTCAACAATGATATCAGAGTAAATCAACATAAACCATGAATGTGTTTTAGAATCTTTTAAAGTCACAACAACTGGTGTTTTGGTGAGTTGTATGCATAACAATGGACACCTAGAGGTAACTCAGATTTGATTGGCTAACTAATAATACAAGCCTGTGACAGCAGAATCTTTGCTACTGAAAACCGTAATATGTCTAACAGTATACACTATACACTTGAACCAACGTCCACACGTAGTGGCCAGGCGAGGGATGCTTCGAGATAAAGAGAGAGCCTTTTTGACCTTTTGTGATATCGAGAATACATAGAACAAGTCATCGTTGACGACACAGTCCCCACTTGTTAATAGGTACTTTGATTACAAGTCCTCAGAGAGGATAGAGTCCTCTTCATTAATTAGGTCTGTGATAAAAATACTTTGATACAGATGGCGCTCAATGGCCAAGAATGAGTTCCATGGTGATGAAAACATAAAACCAACGTAGGCCACCATCCTAAAGGTCATTAAATGAGTCAACTACCGGTAGGAATTAATCAACAGGATGTTGCAAAACATTTTTGCATCCTATCATAACACTGATAGATTATCACTGGTATCATATTTTATAAAGTTTGATGCAGTGCTTCTGGACATTCACCCTAAAAACAAAAGTTCATTGGATCATTGGATCGTATCACAAAACAAATCGACATGCATATGTATGACATAGGTCAATGTCCTTGTACCAACCTTGAATAAAATCGGTTCGGACATGCCTGAGTTATGGCTATATACATGAAAAACACGTAAGAAAAGGGCCGCACGGCAGCCATATTGGATTGTATCACAAAACAAATTGACGTGCATATCTATGACATTGGTCAATGTCCTTGTACCAACTTTGTATAAAATCAGTTGAGATATGCCCGAGTTATGGCTTTGTACATGAAAAAATTGTAACGAAATGGGTGCACTGGCGGCCATATTGGATTGTATCACAAAACAAATCGACGTGCATATGTATGACATACGTCAATGTCCTTGTACCAACTTTGAATAAAATCGGTTGAGATATGCCCGAGTTACGGCTTTGTACATGAAAAAATCGTAACAAAATGGCCGCACAACAGCCATATTGGATCGTATCACAAAACAAATTGACATGCATATCTATGACATTGGTCAATGTCCTTGTACCAACTTTGAATAAAATCGATTGAAACATGTCTGAGTTAGGTCTCTGTACATGAAAAAATCGTAATAAAATGGCCGCCTGGCGGCCATATTGGATTATATCACAAAACAAATCGGCGTGCACATGTATGACATAGGTCAATGTCCTTGTACCAACTTTGTATAAAATCGGTTGAGATATGCCCGAGTTATGGCTTTGTACATGAAAAAATTGTAACGAAATGGGCGCACTGGCGGCCATATTGCATTGTATCACAAAACAAATCAACGAGCATATGTATGACATTGGTCAATGTCCTTGTACCAACTTTGAATAAAATCGGTTGAGATATGCCCGAGTTACGGCTTTGTACATGAAAAAATCGTAACAAAATGGCCGCACAACAGCCATTTAGGATTTTATCACAAAACAAATTGACATGTATATCTATGACATTGGTCAATGTCCTTGTACCAACTTTGAATAAAATCGATTGAAACATGTCTGAGTTATGGCTCTGTACATGAAAAAATCGTAATAAAATGGCTGCCTCGCGGCCATATTGGATCGTATCACAAAACAAATCGGCGTGCATTAATCCTTGTACCAAGTTTGAATGAAATCGCTCCGGGCATCTCTGAGATATCTGCATGAACGGACGGACGGACGGACGGACGGACGGACGGACGTATACACGCACGCACGCACGGACATGACCAAACCTATAAGTCCCCCTGGACGGTTTCTGTGGGGACTAAAAATGTATAGAATCACTCAGTAAAAAAAATATTGATACATGACATCATAAGCGTAAAAATTACGCCTTTGCTGAATATTAAGAGATGATCTGTTTGTTACTTGTGGATGAGATAATGTGCTTCCTTACAGGGCAGAGGGCATGACATATTAAATCATCATGACTAGCCTAGATATTTTGAAGGTCAAATCTTTTATCACAGCAAAGTAGCTCGTCTCGTTTACAGTGGTCTATGTTCGGTTTTAGTGACCTTTGTAAAGATTTTAATAAATTTTTGAAAGACTGTGTATTATTATGGTATTTTACAGTGGTGATTTTGGATATTTTTCGGATTTTTTGTAATGTGTGATAACATACATATTTTACTGATGTATGAACGTGTTCTCTTATTCCTTGAGAGAAGTATTTAAGGAACTATAGGTTACATTTAAGGTAGTGCTGTTGTCGTTGTGTCTAGCTAAATCGTCCTTTAGAAATTATGTATTGTTTCTACAACTACTTAAGTCATTAATAATAAAGAGGCATCGAGTCTGGACCTCCACGTTCTATTTTGACAGATCGTTCCATCCTGTTTGACGATGTCCCTAGATAGGAGCGATCTTACTCTCATTTCCTTTTGTCGACTCACCTTTAGTTAATTGTAGATGCATACCAAAGTCGTGACAGTATGCAAATGAATGATTAAGGTGTTCACCCTCTGGACACGTTGGACTTCTTATGTTACAATTGGCAATCAAATGTCTTCGCTAGGACATAGAGCTGTAAACGTAACACGTTATACCTGTAGTTCAGTCAGTTGACATTCGTATACATGTACAAGAAAAGTAGTCCTAGTTTTGATTTATCCGTGAACAAGAATCTGTTTATTTGGGTAATGGGAGATTATGATCATTTAAGCAAAATCTATGACTATAAGGACCAAGTGGTGAGTATATTATTCTCTGGAAGACATATAAAACAAGTAAAATAGTTTATTGACATGTTCAGTCTCATCAGAGTCAAATACCATCTGTGCAGTAACAATTTCAGTGGTCTTTCTTTGGGATGTAGATTATACTGTAATATGGTGTATATGATGATTGAACCTATATGAACCAGGCATAGCTTTAAAGACGTTAAGTATACTTAATATCCAAGCTTTAAAGACGTTAAGTATACTTAATATCCATAGTTTGAAGACTTTATTGATGAAAACCCAAATCTATACAATTCAACACAGTTGGGATAATTAAATTATGTGCTTTTGCAAATGTAATTTTAGTTTAACCTTTACATTACTTATCATTGCCTGTGAAGTAAAATGTTTTTACGGATTTCATAAATGGCACTTGACTTTCGTTTACTCAAAACTTTTGAGTATCATATAACAACAAGTTAATAGGAATTATAATACGCCTAGCTTGAATTCGGCCATCTGATTGGCTGGAGCCAGGGTTTATATCCTCAACAAGAAGACCTGGCCAAGACAGGAGAACTCTGCATTTGATTGGCTGTGGTATTGTGAAAATTGTCGTCTGCACAATATGAGGAAGCTCGCGCAAATTTCAATATGTCTGATGTAGAGCTCAATCGATGATCAACACCATGATCATAACCATGTCGGACCAACAGACGGAGGCTAATTTCGATCTAAATTTTAGTCTGGAGCAGCTCGATGAAATCACCGACGAAGAGCTTGTGCGAGCAGCGACGGCGATCGAACAACAAATTGCGTCGTCGTCGGTACCCTCAGTTAGCAACGCACTGCCGCCTACCGAACCTCTCACTTCATGCCAACACAGAGCAAGACGATTCCCCGAATTAACAAACGAAACGGTGGAACAGTTGGCAGCGAAAAAAACGAAGCAAATACGAACGCATCAACTAAGTGGGGAGTGAAATTACTGAAAAGTAAGTATTAAATAACAAATAAATGTCGAAGGATGAGTCTCGTCTGAATTTTTTCGAAATTGTGATTCGAAACACCGTCGGAACCTCTATGGACGGACGTACCACAGCCGGGCGCCGCCATTTTAACTGTTTTGTAAACAATGCAGTGACCGTTTGACCTGTTGACCTTCACTTTTGACACGCATTTTACTGTATCGTATTTCTTCAATTGCAGCCTGGCGTGGAGAACGATCATTCTCACCAGATTTTGAGATGCTTCCGGTAGAAACCCTGGCTAACCTACTGAGGCAGTTTTATGCCGAAGTAAGAACACGAGAAGGCAACGATTACAGCATTAGAAGCTATTCCGGAATTAGGGCGGCTATCCATCGTCACATCACGAACGTACCATTCAACCGTACCATTAATATCTTGCGAGACAGAGAATTTCAGACGGCGAATAATGTATTTATTGGAAAGATCAAGAGTCTGAAGCGAGAAGGCAAGGACACGGTCCGTCACAAAACGCCGATTAGTGAGGGGGACCTGAAGAAGATGTTTGCGAGTGGGACACTGTCAGACTCTGACCCGTTGTCATTATTGCCCCTAGTTTGGTTTCATGTAGAGTTTTTCTTTTGCCGGTGGGGGCGGAAGGGTCTGCGTGATTTACACAAGGGGAGTTTTATTTTGAAGAGGGATGACGAAGGGAGGGAATTCATAACTTTAGCATATGTAGAAGCAACCAAAAACCATCCCGGGGATTTGAAAGATGACTTCGAATCTGAGAAACGTATGTACAAAACGGGGTCTCCTCTTTGCCCAGTTACAGCTATTTTGAAGTATATTACAAAACTCAACCCAAATTGCAATGCCTTTTTTCAGCGGCCAATTTCCAATTTCTCTCGTAATGAAACCATTTGGTATGTCAACAGTCCTCTTGGTCACAATTCTTTGGGTGAAATGATGAAGATTTCGATTGCCGCAGAATTGAGTACGATGTACACAAACCATTGTGTGCGAGCGACCACGATCAAGTCACTGAACGACGCTGGGGTCCCGACTCGTATCATTATGAATCTGAGTGGTCACCGAAATGAAGGGAGTATCCGCAGTTATTGTCGTGATAGCTCCAATTAACAAAAACGCCAGTGCAGTGACATTCTAATGTCAGCAATCTTAAATTCACCTACCAGAAATGTTTCAGCTGTCGGGACTCCAGCTTCGTCGACACCCTCGGTTGCTCACACTCAATTTGAGGGAAACGCGTCGACATGCCAAAATGTCCAGTATGTATCACCTTCGAATTTGTTCAATAACTGTAGTTTTCAAGGCAGTGTATATGTTTACACAAACAGTTATTATTCATAAAAAAAAAATAGAGCGTACATTTCGAATAATATGAGTCGCCATATAAGTGTCCGAATAATGTATTTCTAAAGTGAGCGTTCAGGCGACCTATCTCAGACATGCGTACTCTTGCGCACTATAGTTCCGTTTTCTTTACATTGCCAATGTTACACTGTTTATGATTCCATTTCCTGTTAAGAGTTTTTTTTTTAAATTTTTCAAGTTTGAAAATTTTCATCTCAGTGTTGCGTTATTTTGTTTTTGAAATCGAGTGTGCACGAGCGTACCTCGGACTGAGATCTTCTTGTCGAGTTTGTGATGAGGCCCTTGGGCCAGCATGATTAGTATCCCTCTTCTAAACTTCAGGTCAGAAATAGCAACTTTGTCCTCTTGTATTCAACTTTGTCATATCATAATGAGGTTATAAACGGTACGCTCGGGTATTTGGTTGTAGTCCGTGGGCTGGAGGGGCCCACCGTGCACCCCCCCATAAACCTACTACATGGGTATTTTTTTGTTCTTTGGGATCTGCTGAACTAGAAAAAAGATGTTAACATTGGATATTTTGGGATGCACTACCTGTCTGCACTGGTTTTTGATTTGTATGTACCGCAAAAAATGGCGAAAAATGGGTAGGGGTAGGGGGTACTATATCCTCCCCTAAATTGAGTAAACCAGCATGAAATAGCACAAACCTTACATTTTTGGAAAGCTCAGATACTGCTCTTTTTGAGGAATACCAACTTTAGCAAAATTAATTTGTGTACATAGAGTAGGACGACTTTAAATTGAATTTTTTTGACAATTTTGAAATTTTTTACCCAAAATACCATGTAACAATTGTGATTTACTTTTTATTAAGCAAAATTTTCACACCTTTTTGTGTTTAAATTATTCATTCCGACATATTAAACAAGAAAAAAAGTGTTAACATCAGATATCCAACTATACACTACTTCTCTGGCGTCAATTTTAAATTGCGTGTATCTGTATGGGGTGTACAAAAGCTGGGGGTAGGGGTACAACATTCTTTCCTTGATGAAGTAAACTGGCTTGAAATGCCATATATCTTATAGTTTTAGAAAGCTTAGATACTGGGCTTTCTAAAATGCATAAGTTTTTAGTAAAAAAATATGACGTCATAGAATTGGATAACTTTAAATCGCTTTTTTCTGGTAATTCAGCAATTTTAACTGGAAGAAAATAAGATAACTATTGTTTCCTCCCAATGAAGCAAATCAAACAGATTTATGGACGTTATTTACTAATTGTAATGTGCTGAAGAAGAAAATAAATGTCAAAATTGGGTATTTACAATAAATTATTGTCTCTACTCACTAAAATTGCAAGTTTTGCTACATTGGTATATCGCGAATGGGCATTTTATTGTTATGCAATGAACTAATGCACAGGCTTAAAAAGAAGACTTTAAAACGCACACACATAGTCATATTGCCATTTTCTCCTCAAGTAAATAGATTTTTGATGACTGTCTATTTTTATAATTTACTTTTTAAATATTTTTTTATAAAATAAGTTTGATAGGACGTATTTGGAAAATTGTCTATGCCTCCTTGTCTTACTTATACAGCAAGCATTACTAACAATCTATTAGGCCGTGGGCTAAAGGGGGCATCTACGTGCACCTCCCCCCCCAACCGCACAGGATAACAAGCCTGTATTTTTCAGAAACCTTGGGATCCCTAGAATAAGAAATAGGATTTTAACAGACAAAATATAGGGACTCAATAGCTGTTACGGTCATGTTTTGAAGGGTACCGCAAAATCACGATTTTGTGACCCACATGGATTTTTGTCAAACCTGTCTTCATGTACGTCATCTGCTGAGCTTACTGTTTAATATGACCCGGCTTATGGGGTATCATTAGAAAGGTGATTTATTCTGCTTGAAAATGGTATATAGCAATATGCAATATCTTCTATAGTTTTTATGAAGTAGGGCCATAATTTACCCCATACCCCAAAGTTTATGTCGCAAATTACTATCAAAACTAATCTAAATTCTACCAATTATTTACCTAGATATAATACAAAGGGCAATGGTGTGTCTTAACTTTGTGTTATTTGCTACAGGTACATGTTAGAAACCTGAAATAAACCTTTGACAGAAAAAATATTGAGATCCTGTAGCTGTAATAGTCATATTTTGAAGGGTTCCGCAAAATCACAGTATTACTGAATCACATTCGTTTTTGTTAAACCTGTCTTCTTGTAAGTCTTCTGCTGAGCTTATTTTGAACATAAAGAGACATATTCGGTATCATTTGAAAGTTAATTTACTTTTCTTTAAAATGATATATTGCAATATGCAATATCTTCTATAGTTTTCATGAAATGAGACCAAAACTTACCCCATACCCCAAAGTTTTATGTTGCAAGTTACAGTCAAAACTAATGTCAAATTCTACCAATTATTTTCCTAGACACTTTACAAAAGGCAATGCTTTGTATAAAATATAGTTTATTTGGTACAGGGACATGTCAAAAATATGAGTTTGACGTTTAACAGACAAAATATTGGGATTGAATGACTGTTACTTGCATGTTTTGAAGGGTACCGTGAAGTCAGCGTATTACCGACTCGCATATGTTTTTGTTAAATTTGTCGTCTTGTAAGTCATCTCCTCAGCTTACTTTTTTGTATAACCCAGCTTATGGGCTGTCATTAGAAAGACAATTTATTTGGCTTTCAAATGACATATTGTAATATGCAATATCTTCTATAGTTTTCATGAAATAGGACCAAATCTTACCCCATACCCCAAAGTTTTATGTCGTAAATTACTGCCAAAACTAATCTTAAATTCTACCGACTATTTACCTAGACATTATACAAAGGGCAATGCTTTGTATCAAATTGTTTTATTTGATACAGGTACATGTTAGAAACTCGAAATAAACTTTTAACCCAAAAATATCCGGATGCTGTAGCTGTAATATTCATATTTTGAATGGTACTGCAAAATCACAGTATTGCCAACTCGCGTACATTTTCGTTAAACCTGTCTTCTTGTAAGTCGCCTACTGAGCTTATTTTTTATTATAACGTAGCAAGTTGGGCATCATTAGAAAGTTAATTTACTCTTCTCTAAAATGATATATGCAATATGCAATATCTTTTATACTTTTCATGAAATAGGACCACAACTTACCCCATACCCCTAAGTTTTATGTTCCAAATTACAGTCAAACTAATCTCAAATTCTGCCTACTATTTACCGGGATATAATACAAAGGGCAATGATTTGTATTAAATTTAGTTTATTTGCTACAGGCTCATGTTAGAAACTTGAAACGAACTTTTAACAGAAAAAATATTGTGATGCTGTAGCTGTAACAGTAATATTTTGAAGGGTACCACAAAATCATGGTATTGCCAACTCACATACGTTTTTGTTTAACCTGTCTTTTTGTAAGTCATCTGCTGAGCTTATTTTTTTAACATAAGTTGGCTATTGGGGTACCATTAAAAAGTTTTTTTCCTTTGATATAACATATTGTAAAATACAATATCTTCTTTAGTGTTCAGGAAATAAGACCAAAACTTATCCCATACCCCTAAGTTTATATTGCAAATTACTGTCACTACTGATTTCAAATTCTACCAAACTTTTACCTAGACATATTACAAAAGACAATGATTTGTATGAAATCTGTTTTATTTGCTACAGAGACATGTCACAAATATGAGATAGACTTTTAACAGACAAAATACTGGGATTGAATGGTTGCTGCTGTCATGTTTTGAAGGGTACCGTAAAGTCACAGTCTTGCCCACTCGTATGTGTTTTTGTTAAATGTGTCATCTTGTAAGTCATCTGCTGAGCTTACTTTTTACTCTAACCTTATCTCTAACTCTAATCTTATGGGCTATCATTTGAAAGACAATTTTTGCCAAAAAGCGACTGACATAATGTAATATTTAATATCTTCAATAGTTTTCATGAAATAGGACCAAAACTTACCCCATATCCCAAATTCGCAAACTGCAAAGTTTTAGAACAGATGTAGTTTGCAAATCAAACTAAGGGCTGGAGTGATGAGGTTTTGGCTATTTCATTACAACTTAAGATGATAATGCACTTTATGATATGCTAAAATAAGAGTGATAAAATCTTTGTAATGATACCCTACAATCTGGGTTATGGACAAAATAAAGGTTGGCAGATAAATTTCATGGAAGTGTTTAATAAAATTTCACGGGTTTCAGCAATATATCCTGCTATCCTTCAAAATATGATGCTAACAGCTATTAAATCGCAATAATTATCCTGTTAATGGTATCTTTCATAGTTGAAAATGTCCCTGTAACAAATAAAATAGGTTTCATACAAAGTTTGTCTTTTTTATAGAATTTTTCAAAATTAAATGCTAGTTTTGACAGTAATTTACGACATAAAATTTTGGGGAATGGGGTAAGATTTGGTCCTATTTCATGAAAACTATAGAAGATATTGTATATTACAATATGTCATTTTAAAGCCAAATAAATTGTCTTTCTAATGGCAGCCCATAAACTAGGTTATGCAAGAAAGTAAGCTGAGCAGATGACTTACAAGACGACAAATTTAACAAAAACATATGCGAGTCGGTAATACACTGACTTCACGGTACCCTTCAAAACATGCAAGTAACAGTCATTCAATCCCAATATTTTGTCTGTTAAACGTCAAACTCATATTTTTGACATGTCCCTGTACCAAATA
>LD351267.1:13646-23796 GCA_001465055.1 Ptychodera flava
AACATCTTTTTTCTAGTTCAGCAGATCCCAAAGAACAAAAAAATACCCATGTAGTAGGTTTATGGGGGGGGGGGTGCACGGTGGGCCCCTCCAGCCCACGGACTATTGCGGATATAAGACCTCTGGGGTGAAAATTAGCATATTTGGGTGAAATAATGCTAATTTTCCCCCCAGAGGTCTTATATCCGCAACCAAATACCCTCGCTTGCCGTTTATAACCTCTAATAATTTTGTCAGCAGATGTAAGAAACAATAACGTTCACTGCAGTAGAGTCCCTAAATCAATTCATCTTTATTGGTATAGGAAAACACGTTTGCCAATCCTGCCAGATGAGGGCGCGAAGTCGGCCATATATAATGTTTTGAGCCATGAGGTTTTGTTGTGTTTTGCCTCCTATGTTGAACCATAGAAAAATTGATGACACAAATGACTGAGCTGCAGGCATAAGCCCCTCTGTACCTTAGATCTTAAAATTTACGACGATACTTTATGCTTATCAATTTGCGATGAATCACATAATTATCCCTACTGTGTTGCATTTTTTGCGTTAGAATTACTTTTTTATTAAAGGTGTTCGGTCACCTGATTTTTGAATAGCTAATCACAGATTTTATGCGGGTGGCGGCTTTGTAAAAAGCGCACCCAACACGACCAGCCATGGCATACTTAGTAGCGTCGTCTGCATGAACTTTGGCGCATCAAATATGGAGGTCCAACAGCTTCAGGTGTTAATGGTTAGTACGCTAAGCCCCGCCCCTTAACCATATATAGAATATTCAAATTTACGGTGACCGTGTACCTTTAACATTGTTTTACTGACATGATATTGGAAATAGAAAATATCTGCGCTGTGAAGTGAAATAAAATCTTTAAATCAGCTCTTAATATGAATAAAATTATACTATTTATATAAGAAACAGATGGGACTCAGCGTTATTAATTTTATAGGTGTCTTCTTGTTTCACTAGGCCAGCTGACAATAGCTCGATCACACAATATTCTATTGGCAAGCGTGACTGGTAAATTGGTAAAAATTCCATAGTCTACAACAGATCACAACGGAGCAAACGTCAATAAAAATCTGTAGAATCACGCAATCTGTATTTTTTGCACAGATAGTAACATGTATATCTGAGAACAACATTTCAATAAAAAGTTAATTAACCTTTAAGTGTGAAACATATTTGACAAGACCCTTCTGCTACTATACAACAGATGTTTATTCCTCCTAACGTTTCAGACGTAAACGGACGACCTTTATCAGAGGCTATACAAACACAATGGAAAAAAGAGAACGAAAATTACAGTGTATTCTACACGAAAATTACAGTGTGCTATTCACGGTCAAGGAATATGAGAACAAATAAGCGGATACAAGCGTATATTAGCCAATGAAGCGACGGTTTGGTAGGTGTAAAGTCTTAGTAGAAATGTGACTGCTGTAAAGACGGAACAAATAAAAATAAAATAGCTTAAAACGGGAATGAAGTTGAGTAGTAAAATTGAACAATACAATGTACTGAAAGGTGGGATACTGTAATTCATAAAAGAACCAGAAAGAAACTTACAAGTTTTTGGAACACGTATGTGAAACTGTACAGATATTCCTTATACATTTCATTATCATTTATAAAAATATGATGGAAAAGGAAATTAAGAATGACAAGAAGAAATAATGTTCAATTAGCAGCGATGCCTCACACCTTTCCAAAATAACTTCTTCCAAATTCAAATAAACGATAAAATATTAAATTTGTACTTCCATTTAGCTGTCACGTTAGCGACGACGGCTAAATAGTTCATTCGTATAGTTAGCTGCAAAATATTTAATTGTCAAGCTTTTAGCCATACTTTCCAACCTTCTTGTGCGTACTCTCTGCGCCCAAGTGCTGTTGTAGTGCCCAACAAATACGTCGGCATCTGCAAAGAGAAACGTTATACAACATCAACTCATTAATCATTCTCTATGAATGAGAATCATTAAAAATAATGACTAATTACATGGAATATCAGCATTTGAGGACCGCAATATATAAACAATAAATATTCTTAACTAGCGCGGGACGTCTCGTCAATAAATCGACTTATATCTAATGTGATTTCGCCTTCATCGACTTATTCCGGCCGAGAATACTAAGCCGTACTTAAAAACCCATAAGTAATTTTAATGATTTCAATAGAACGTAAAAATATATATTTGATATATCGTGAACTTTATTATTTATGTCCTTCACGAGAATTGGTGTTTGTGACAAAAAATGAAATTAATGAAAATAGTTTATTTCGTTAAAGGCAAAATATTCCTGCAGAATCATTTTTATGTCCTATGTGAGGTAAAATGTTTGCTGAAAAACCCTAGGCATAGCACTTCTTTGAAAGGTACCAATCATCTAAAGCGTAAAAGGGTCAAAACAACTACTTTTCATGTAGTATAAGATGATATAATCGTCCTAGTATCGGATTAGTAGGCTGAAACTCGCAACTGGCATCAAAACTAACGGCCACACTTGAAATAGTATCAACATAGTTGTTTTCGTCTGAATTTAGTAAAAATCGAAAATAAAGTTTCTCTAAATGGGTAACACATATCAAAGCGGCCATTTTGAATTGCAGATTAAGGTAAATCAAAATTGGAACAAAACAAAAATTGGAAGGTGCTGTCTTTAACAGATTTAAAGGTAACTTTGAACAGACTCTTTGCTTAGACTTAAATGATCTGTTCATATAGGTAGGCTTATTTATTAGTGCAATGCTTTTAATATTTTAAATATAAGATTAGGCAAATGTAAACTTACTTGCGCAGATTTCTTGTTCAACAAGAGACCATATGTAAGGGTCATTCTTTGCTTTGGTATATCTGTCACTTGTGATATTTTCAGCAGAAAAGGTGCTTGCAACCCCTAAATTCCTAAGTACTTGCACGAAACTCTACAAAACATAAAGCCACATCGTCCTTGAAAACAATTTGCGATAAAAGTAACGACATCCGAAGCCATACCTCTGAATCAGGACACTTGGTGTATATTATGTACTAAAACTAGTTTGTTGATTTTTGCAAAGAGAGAATCTAGATTTGAAGATTTACGAAAAAAGCCTACCGAAGAATCGATGAAAAAATTACGACGTTAACAATTTAATCGTTGAGGATAACACGCACTCCCGGACATGTCCGCATTCATGTTTCAAAGGCTTCAAACATATGCAATTAAGTGGGTAAATAACCTCGACATTACACAAATCCTTTATGAACAGAAATTAAGTACAAATGAAGGTACTAAAACAGATTGTGACCGCAATTACCGACAAAACACGGCTTCGTCACTTTCAAACAGTGATCTCTCAACCATCAGACACAAAACCGACATACAATTAGCCCTTCAAATAAAATAATAAAATGAAATAAATTTAACGTATACACAATTAATAAACGCAAGAGAAAATAGCCGTGAATTCTAAAAGTTCTTTTGTAAATGTTAATTCGAGAAATATCTTGTATTGAACGCATGTGACTTGTCATACTGCGCATGTCTTAATCTTGCCGATAAACAAATGTAGTCTCCACAGGCCATAAGTCTTTTCTACTCGATGCCAGTGTGGGCAAATGTAATGGGCATGCGTGTATCAAGCGTCCAATCCGGCGAGAAAGGAAAAATTCAAATAATTTAAAAAAATGGTACTTTCATTCGTTGAAAAAGAACAATCATTATTTACTTTCTCTTTAAAAAGTACTACCAAGAACGTTATTTCAATGTTTTGTCTGTAAAACGGAAAATAAATAGAATTGTTCTTATCACAAATAAGATAAATTTTTCACTCTGAAGGTTAGTAATTTATAGAATGCGCCTCGCGACAGATATTCTGAATATTAAACTTTACAATGCTTTATTCAAGAGTGCTAAACCTGTGCTAATATTTAAGAAAAGTGGCAGATCTGCCTTTGGCAACTACAGCGTCGAAAATGTCTCTATTCAAATTGAAAATATATCTGTAATAATAATAATAATAATAATAATAATAATAATTTATTGTATGAATTTCAAGTGTATTTCAGACAGTGTTTGAAACTTATCTCATTCGCTAAAAAGGCAGGGATGATTTTAATTGATTTTGCAGAAGGCTTTCCGTACGGTTGATCATAGTCTGGCAGATCTAGAGACCCTGCGATTCGCGTTCTTCCCTGTTGGGACACGCGCGCGCCCTTCAGAGACGCGACGCGAATCCCAGGGTCTGGACGTTCTTGCAAGCGACCGGTCGGATTTCTGCCTGATCCGGGTACTTTATAGAACTCCACACATCCGTTAATCAAAACAAAAATGACAGGTAGCATAGCCAAAGAAAATTAAAAATGAAAAATAAAAACATACCGCGTATATAGGTCTACCAGCTACTAGTATATATTCTCTCCGCCCAGTTAGATAGGTTTTTCTTTTGACGTCACTACCCTTATGAATATTCATATACTTGCAAGAAGCGACAGTCGCTGTGTCTGGCAGCGCGTGCACACAGCTGCACAGCCTTCGAATGCAGGCCCATCGCGGCGCGCACAAAACAAGGCACAGCGACTGTGGAGAGTCTAGGTTGATCATAACATTTTGTTACGTAAATTGAAAGCAAGATGTTTGAATGACAATTGATTGCTCTTGATTGTTACAATATCTGGCAAGTGGTTACCGTAAATGGGCATACTTTATTGATAAATCGAATCAATTGTGTTGTTCCACAAGGACCGATATGTGGTCTCCTGCTATTTTGTATTCCGCTTTTGATTGTCCTTTATCGTATGTTCATGATTCTTCATTACTTATCTCTCGAAACAATTTTAGAAGAATTCATGGTAGTTTGAGCCTAGAATTATTTAGACGAATGGCTGTTTGGCAATAGATTATCTTTGGACCTTTGTTAAACTGAGTCGAGTCTTATGGGTTTAGCCATAAATTAAGAAGCTGTTGTTATCGAGTCTTCAGCTGTAATCATAGCATTGTTGCCAGAGACGTTGTCAGCTGCTCTGTCAACTCTGCAAAGACGCTTGTGCAAAGCCTCTAATAATTTAAAAGTTATTACTAATTTACTTAAAAGTAAAGTGGCATAATCTTAAACTTACATGTATACAGTCACCTATAATCTAAAAATGCCCATATATGGTAAAAGGGGCGTTCCTTGGTATTCAAAATACCCATGTGAGGGCCCTGTTTTTGAAAAGCGGCCACAGCTTAAAATCTGTGATTGGTTAAATTTTCTCTTTCTATGATAACTGTGGTTAAATTCGAACAGGTGACAGTATACCTTTAAGGTAGAGCGCATCTCGGGGACAGACATTCGGACTCTCAAACTTTTACAATTCTCTCTAGAAATCTGTTATTGGTTAGATTTTCTCTTTCCATAGTAACTGTGGCAAAATTGGAACAGGTGACAGTATACCTGTAAAGGTATACAGTCACCTGTAATCTAAATATGCCCATATATGGTTAAAGGGGCGTTCCTTGGTATTCAAATTGCCCTCGTGAGGGCGCTGTTTTTGAAAAGCGGCCAAAGCTTAAAATCTGTGATTGGTTAAATTTTCTCTTTCTATGATAACTGTAGTTAAATTCGAACAGGTGACAGTATACCTTTAAGGTAGAGCTCACCTCGGGGACAGACATTCGGACTCTCAAACTTTTACAATTCTCTTCTGATATACCACATGTGGGGTTTCATTTAAAAGCTCTTGGTGAAAGAAAACTTTTTACCGGCTTAGTTTTTCGAATTTTGAAAATTTTGATTTTTCTCCATAGAGTTAACACACGGATGGCGGCAATTTTTAATTTCTAATATCGGTAAATCTTGGGTAATTTGTTTCTCTAGTACCAAAATTTGCATGATGACTCCCTGTTTTTATTCTTGATTTTGAAAGCGAATAATTAAAAAATTCCTTGAGGAAAGTTAGAGCAAAAGTTTAAGTCTTTCACTTTCGAGGTGCATACTACCTTAAAGGTATACAGTCACCCGTAATCTAAATATGCCCATATATGGTCAAAGGGGCTTTCCTTGGTATTCAAAATGTCCATGTGAGGGCGCTGTTTTTAAAAAGCGGCCACCCGCTTAAAGTCTGTGATTGGTTAGATTTTCTCCTTCCATGGTAACTGTGGCAAAATTGGAACAGGTGACAGTATACCTTCAAGGGTGAACCAGTCGCTTGCTGCGTCATCATAGCTGCAAATGATAGAACGCGCACTGTACGACCCGCGCGTCCACTGTACGGGACAGTGCTCACTGTAAAATTTACGCCGTGGTTTTGATGGAAACCTATCCCCATACAACCTATTGTCAGAGCTTTTAGCATGAAAGCGGACGTTGTTAGTGATGATTGAATATCATGATATTATCTTCGAGTTGTAAGTTTCAAATGTTTGAATGTTGATATATTTACAAAGTATTTGAAAATCCCAACAAAGTAATTTTAAAAGGACATATTTCTCATCAAATTGTAATTTTTCCCATATCACATATGGGGAGGGGGTGGTGTTAAGCGATGTTGCTTTGTAAATAGGCTGGTGATCCTATATTTTTATTTGATGCATATATATTTTTATTTGATGCAATATCTGAACAATAATTCATGTGCTTATAAACAAATTGTTGGATTGGAAATCTAAATAATTCTTCATAGTATGGAACAAAGCGTGGTATTACATTAAAGTTTGCAACAGCTTTAACTGTTGTTTTTGAAGGCCTGAAAAATGATAATTTAAAATATTATGCATATTTTAAGCGGAAAAAAACATCTTAACTTTCATTTATCATTCAATGTGGTTCACATGTAAATAAAACAAGTGCAGCATTTCAAGAAAGTAACTGAAGGTAAATATATCGGGTATGGCAACGCTTACGGGAGATTCATAATTTCTGTCGTTCGAAGGGGATAAAGTGGGCGTATTTCAAATCCTGCTAGCAGCCAAATTAATCTGGTGACATATTGACTTTTTGTCATGATCTCATCCCCACATCTAAGTCTTACTGTTAGAGAAAAATAACAAAAATGTTTGGTCACCCTTACTATATACTACAACGGGCAGCCAATGTAATCAACTGGTACAAGTGTAATATAACCAAATTTGCGAGAACGGCTGACTTAACGTGCTGCGGCGTTTTGAAGAGATTGCAAACGATGAAGCTGATCTCCGTTAATTCCATACAAGTGACTATTATAATAATGTAAGTGAGACGTTAAAAATGCTTGGATTTAATGTCTCGGTAGTGTCCTTGTCGAGATAGATTTTTTATTTATACATATAACGCTCTAAGTGAATTATTTTCTGTTCACATACCATTTTGAGCTATATTTTCTCAGAAAATTTCAATATTGTCACAGGGATGGAATAATTTACCATGTTGCATCAGGAATGTTGTTTCAAATTAAGCTTTTATACCAAAACTAAATAGCTATACACAGTGTTCACGTCACAAGGTCCAACAATTACTTCCGTTAACTTTTTTCGCGTTTGGTGGTTTTACTCGGGTTGTTAATCTACAATAAAGAATGCAAAAGAGTGAGTCAGCAAAGGGATATTTTAATAACTTACCGTTGAGATAGGTGGACTAGCGACGTACACCTGTGTTAAATTCTTGGTTTTCATGAAATTCTGAATAGACTTAGCTATATTGCGCGTTAGATTCATCATTAGTCCAAGGTCCCGCCCGAAGTATTCACATCTTTTTTTATCAACACTGTCGACATGTTCACAATGTACATCGTATCTGCAAAAATAATACATGTTATTCAAACAAAATCGACTAAGATTTGTACAGTGAATGCAAAAATGGTCAAATATATTCAAGATACAATAGCATTGCTATTAAATCTTCGCAATTTCAGCTTTAACATGTTTTCTACAAACTTAAAGTACAAGAGATTATTGATAATGACATGTTGGTAATGTAGTAATGTAGAAGGTATGTAGAATATATGTAAGCAGTCGTCTATTTGAATTACATAAGAGTTTACGTCATGTTCAAACATAGATGTTTGCTTAACATTTCCTAAGTACATAAAGTAAATAAAAATATAATAGAAATTTAAGTTTTGAGTTTGTAAAATTTTCTAAAGGTGTTTTAGTTTGCCCATAGCAATGTGAGAAAATGGTCTTAAACCAATGAGAAGTTGGGCAAGAAACTAGAGTCACATCCAAAAGTAAGATGCCAAACCAATCATCATTTACCACATCGAATTCCAATAGTTGAGTGTACTTTAGAACCGTTTCAAGATTATTTTACAAAAGCACGAAAATAATGTACAATAGTTTTATGATGTATATCTTAAGTTATTAGGCGAAATATTAAATCATGGAGACATTTCTACTCTTTCGTAAGGCGAAGTATATACATGATTAACTAATTTTATATTTACAGATTAGTGTGAGAAAAAATGGCGCCCCTGGAGAATTATACAGTCAATTTGTTTACGTAATTCTCCCTTTAGGTAGTATGTGCCTCGGAAGTACAAGATTTAAACTTTCGCTCACATTTTCCTCGAGAAATCTTTCAACCATTTACATTCAAAATAAAAAATTAAAATCGGAGGTCACCATGCAAGATTTACTGACATTTGAAATTCAAAATGGCCATCATCGCCGTGATGACTCCATTGAGAAAAATGAAATTTTAATTTTAAAAAAAGGCGTTGAAAGTTTTCCTTACTGAAAGGGCTTCAAAATCAACCCCAACAGGTGGAAGATTAGAGAAGAATGGAAAAAATCTGATTGTCCAAATATCTCTCCCAGAGACGCATTCTATCGTAAACGAAAATAATTTCATGTTTAATTTCGTATTATCTTCAGTATGGTACGTGGGGTTGCATATTCATATTATACTGTGTTAAATTAGGGGAAATGGTTTATTATTTTTCCATTATAATTGTACACCATCGAAAGATTACCATTTATATTTCGACTCAATTGGTGCCAGACCAAATGTTTGTCATCAGGCACAAACTTATTTTTGTCATATATATTTTAAAGAGTGCATCAATTATACAGACAAATGTAAGGAGTCTGGCCATTAGGGGAAGGCTCCATTAAAGGGGAAGTTCACCAAGGATGATCTTTACATATGTGGTAGCTCTGTGGTCATTTACCCAGGAAAAACTATTTTCACCATTTATAACTCGCAGGATTTTTTACAAAAAACGACAAAATAGTACAGGAAGTTGCCCATGTAATTCGAATCATGGGAAAAAAGCTCCAAACTTGGAGCTTGCATAATGTGATATGGAAGGGACCATCTTCGGACGGGTATGGCCCCCACACTGTCCACTCAAAGGAACACAGTAGTAAACAGCAACAAAGAATCTGACAGTGGAAAGTTAATTATAAGTGATTCATTGTTTATGCAAGAATAAACAGTATAAACAAAAATTATGTAAATACGCACAGCCTGGTTTAAGCATGGGTGAGTGGACAATGCCATACCCATGGGAAAATTGTCCCTTCCATATCACATTATGCAAGCTCCAAGCTTTCCCATGATTCAAATTACATGGGCAACTTCCTGTACTATTTCTATCGTTTTTTGTAAAAAAACTTGTAAGTTATGAATGGCGAAAATAGCTTTTCCGGGGTAAGTGACCACAAAGCTAGCACATATGTAAAAATAATCCTTGGTGAACTTCCCCTTTAACTTTGATGGTACCTGAAACCCGAGTTGCTGGCTGCCAACTCGGATGACAAACAGAAGACTTTTAATCCCCAAAGGTGTTAATTTTCCATTGTTGCGATTATCTTATCGAGCTGGTGCTATGATAGGAACGTCAGGGCTGTAACGACTCACTCAATACCACGGGCACACACATATGCTTGCACATGGAACTATGTTGACAGGAAAAAGTGAACTGCCCTCTTTTCATTGCAAGTAATCTAGTTTCTTGTTTAATTTAGGCTCTAAACTAAGTTTTGGAAATATGGTGAAACAAAATATCGTTCTTCGTTCAATTTCATTCAAGTTTCCTATTTTCGGACACTTCACTTCAGTAACGCGCATTGATCATATATGCAAATGTGATCAGCACAGCGTGGAACGTTCTTTCCACGTGGCGAGATTTTTCTTGCACTTGCAAACAACGTAACGAGTGAGTAAGGACTCCAAGAGCTGCGCGTATCCTGTGACATTACATCTCCT
>LD351267.1:68985-83776 GCA_001465055.1 Ptychodera flava
AGTGTCGTATCAAAGTTTTTCAACCGATTAGTCTGACAATGCCGTCTAATTAGGCGGCGATAACTCGACTCAAAAGACCTAAACAAACAAAACTGAGATACTTTTTTAAAGACAATTTATTCGTCGACAAACATCTGTGAAAAGCTGATGGACTTCCGCTAATGCGTTCTCCACTTTAACTCTTTTGGGCGTACTGCAATGTGAAAAAATGCCGAGCTGAGAAAAAGGCTATTTAGTAAGTTGGTTCGTTTTTTTCCTTATAAACAATTTTCTCGACAGATAAAACAGCAAAACGAGGCAGTGCTATCAACTTTTCAGCCCAAACAGTATTAATCACTCATTGAAATCAGAGTCAACGGTTGAAATAAGTCTAAAAATGGTGAATTTTGGGAGCGATATTCCTTTCAGAGCCATATGTACACAGTGGCTGATTACTAAATAAACTTGAGTGCCAAGGAAGAGATTGTGCATTGACGGATAAGCTGTAAGATTTAGACAGAATATTAATTGTTCGACTTAACTGTCGGGACTGCTACTGCATCTCGATGCCCGGCGTCTACAAAAGCGTAGGTATGATACAATTTTATGTCAGCATTCGATCTCGAAAGGGTTCATAGTCGCGGAAGTTCGGATTGAGCGATCCCGATAATAACTGACATAGCAAATGGAATATCTGTTGACAACGCAACAAAATACCTGTCTTTATAAGTAGATATAGATGGGCAGTGTCTGTGAGCATGAGGGTCAGAAAAGACCTCCTTGCTGTGATTAAGTCACCTGCTATTTTTGCGAACTTCACGCGTTTTGAAAACAGATCAACAGTATTCGACTCGAAGCGTTTCTCAGACAGTAGTTTGCCTTTGCTCTATACGACATTTCTGAGTTGTTGACCGTTTCTTGTGTTCTTTGGCTGACGTAGCCAAATGCCAGTCAGCGGCCACACAGTTAAGATAGATAATCTTAGAAAACTTGAAGATTACAAGAACACCATATTATCTGAGCCGCTGTTCTCGTCGAGGGGTGTCCCAAAAAATTGCGTGTCATAGGTATCGTTACTAATACTCTCATCGGACTATGCCGACGACAAATCATTGAGCATCGGCATTAAAGTTTGGCTACAGTATGATCCTTTGTCTAACAGTCACAGGCTGTCTTTTACACTTGTAGACATCGTTGTAGTGCTGTTTCTGTCTCTGCCTTGAATGATGAACATATACGGGTACATCGCGGTATTCATGTATTCGCTATCGCTATGTGGCCTCCAGTGGAACGTACCATAAAGGTGGAAAGCTACCTTAATGGAGAGGATGACTTTTCCAAAGAATATGCAAATAGCTAATACCCATTTACAGAAGCTCTAAACCATCAACTACTTTACATTGCATAAAATCCGAACTTAATTTAGAGGATGTGAGTTGAAGTCCTACACACAAAGCCAATACAGAGTGAAAGGGATAGTCATATCACTATATAAACTCAATACCACAATTTTTGCTGAAATCAATGTTTTCACTTACAGATTTAAAAGGTGTCTGCTGCGACTTCAGTGACGTCAATGAGGTTACTTTTCTTCTTGTGTCTTTCATACAAGAGGAGTTTTTGTTTTCGGTTTTCTCCAGAGTCTTTAATTTCTTATTCGGTCGTGGTAGGTAGCCTCTTCTAAAATGTTCATCATCATCATCAATATTTAGCCAAAACAACGCAGAAAAACAAATCACAATTGAAATTGTAAGAATCGCAAAGAAGCCTCGAAGCAACATGTTCATAGAGTGATTTCGAAGACGAGAGGTTGCCGTTGAAATAAAAAATATGGAGAACGACACATTCATTATTTAGATGGAACATCTGCGATATCTCACCCAAACCCTACCCATCAACCTTTGCAAAGATTGTCTATTAAACAATGCTATTGATCTGTCAAATGCTAGACAACCTGTTCTAAATTAACGTATTCTTTTGATGATTATTCTGCTTATATTAATATTTATTTATATCAACCTTATCAACCAGCCACTAGCAGGCCAGTGATTGATCGTAGAATTCAGTTCCATAACAGCCCTGTGCCTACATAGAACTTAAATGTGTGCAAGCTGTCGATTTGGCCTGAGACGACATTCTGCATCCCGTTTATTACTTATGCATAGTTTTCTTAACTACTTTAATAGGAGATGCGCTTGGTACCATTTGGTCGTGTTAGCAAACGATCGGTTGTTCCAATTATACGGTTTCCACCCGACAACGCCACTGTCGTCGACCACTGTCAACCTAATTACATATTTACGACATCACGTTGCTGTAGGGTGACATTAATCGTTGTGTAGGGATTGGAATGTATCTATTGTTTTTTTCGTGTGTTCTGTTATCAAGAATTTGTTTGCTGTTATATCTCTTGCCCTTGAAAATGACTAGATCAAGATATGTTACCTCTTATGTCGAACTTTCATATGAAAATTCGAATGTCGTGAGTGTGTAGTTTATTGATTTTGGCAATGAATTCGACTAGTTCATGATGTGTTCCATAATTAAAACGTCGTCTCTGAAACTTTACCAGTGAGCTATTTGTGTCTCGTACTGTTGGATGATTTTCCTTTTTAGATCGTAGAATATATGATTGATACATTTGGAGCCCATTGAGCATCCGCAGATTTGTTGAAAGAATTTGTTGTCAAATTTGAATGTTTTCCTTTGAATATGTATTTTTGCATAGATAGCATATGCTCTGTGGGTGGCTGTTTTATTTTATTTTGTAAACGATTTGTGTTTCATGTAAGGCTTTGCCGACTAGTTTCATTGCTTCATCTTGCATAGTGCATATGTCGAGATCAATATACCGGACAATTCTGAAGCCAGATTGTATACTCTCATTTTGATAGTGCCAGATTTGTTCGCTTTAGTTGCCTGTAGTATTGTTCGTTGCTCAGCTGTCTTTCGCAATCTAGTATATAATCTTTTGTATCGATGATGGCAATGCCTGTATGTACCCTTGTTGAATTGTTTGGTCATAAATTTTTACTTTTTGGATAGTGTTCGGAGCGCAATTGTTTTAGACTTGATCCAAGTCTGTGGGCATGTTAATTTATCAAAAGAGAATTGAAGGACTAAAGATCAGCAGGCTGTCGCAGTTACTGGTAGGCTGATTTATAGATCGTGGGCCTTGGCCCAGCCAGTAGCTTAGCTGCCAAGAACAACCAGGCGACTGGGGCAGTCTATTATTGTCTTAGCGCGCGATATAATTAATTTTCAATTGTTGACGGGAAGATTAACAATCGCTAGTTTTGTTGCTTCGAGGTATTTTTCGAGTTTGGTGTTGTGTGATGTTATTATTGGTGTCCACTTTGATTTCAACTTGAATGTATGTTGTTTGGACTTTGGGTCTCATACTTCATCTGAGTCTAATTTTCCGTATGAAGACGTTGATATCCTTCAGTGACTCTTTTCTGTTTGGACGTTCAGGTGTTGGAATAAATATCAAGCCTTTGTTCAGAGCTCTCACTTCTAGATCTATGTGTAATGAGAAGTTCTTAACGAAAATTAAGTTTTTGTTAGCCTCAATTTTTCGTGTTATTGTCTTTTGGATGCGACATTTTTGTGTTTGTGATTTCTCTATTTTTGTCTTTTAGTTTGATGCTTTTTAAGTTTTTTGTTGAAATTTCTGTTTCTGTAGTTTATTTGGCTACTGTTAAATCACTAAAAGCACAGCAAAAGGGGCCATACAACATTATCGGAAGAGCCCTGTCGATCAACCAGGTAAACGTTTCCCGACATGTGTCAAGTGTATCGGACTAACCCAATATTTGAGGAAAAACATCGGGAACAATAGAATCAGTTGACGGGCCATAATCCCAAACTTTTCCATTTTTGTGTGTGCGTTTGCCTGAATGGGTCACCTCCTACTTCAGTGACTGCTGGAGGCTTACAGAGAAGAGCCTCCAGGTAAAGTCAACAGATATATGGGTGCAATAAGATATATAGCATTGAATTATGAGGCATTATAAAATATGATACAATAATAGCAGTATGATAACATTTGTATTTTTGCTTGTATTTAGTATTGTCCTGCTTTAATAGCAAGCTGTAACACCGGGTCAATATGATTTCTGTGAAAATGTTCCTCTAATAAGAGTAATTACGTTGAATTTTCGAATGGATTTATATCGACATACTAATTTCTCTTAATAAAATATACTGTATACGTTCAAAACAAAATTTGTAATTATCATCAGACAAACTTCGGTATTTTTATTTGAAAAATCGTATTTATTATCCCACATTTGTGGTTTTTTTTGTATCAAACAAAAACGCATTTTAGCTATATGCGCCCTATTATGTTACGTTCTAATAAGCGAAGTGAACAACGAACGGACAAAAGTTGTTAATGCCATATTTATACTGACTACGACAAAACTATTGCCTTTTTATGCATATTCTTAAACATTTCTGCGGTGACTACCTGTCCGTCGGAATAGGGAATTTTTGAACAGCTATAAAACTTCGTCAGAAATTTCCTGAAATTCAATATTTCACTAGGAACAAGAGTAAATGTATAAAAAACTACTAATTTATTTTGTACTTTCATTCTGTTGATAGTAAAATGTATTTAATCGGTGTTTACGGTAATGTCAGTTTCTTTGTAAGTGATCGTTTTAGTATGCGCCTCGGAAGTAAAAGATTTAAACTTTCGCTCAAATTTTCCACGAGAAATCTTTCAAGAATTCACTTTCAAAATCAAGTATAAAAATCAGGGGCTCACCGTGCAAATTATGGTACTGGGGAAACAAATTATACAAAATTTTCCGACACTTGAAATTCAAAATGGCCGCCATCCCTGTGTTAACTAAATGGTGAAAGATGGCATTTTAGATGTTCATAAAAACTAAGATGGTGAAAGTTTTACTTACTCAAAGAGCTTTAAATGAACTCCAATAGTGGTAGGCCAGGACAGAATTTGAAAGGTTTGAGAGTCCGAATATTTATCCCCGAGGAGCATTTTATCTTAAACAAAAAATTATGGAAATTGTTGAGGCACGTACATAGTTTAGACTTGGAATAGTCTGAATCATCGCATTGGGAGTAATATTTTACAAATAAAATGTCAGGTTTAATTTGAAGGTCGCAAAATAATAGTGAACGAATGCGGCAATATTGCGATTAAGAATTCCCGAAATGCTCTAATTTAGTATGTCGGTAAACCGAGCTCAATGAACTTCAGTGTTGCAGCAACAGTTTACTAGAATTGGTTATACATTTTGGGAAGAAAACCTAAATTTTGGTATTTCTGATATAAATTCATTAAAAAACTATATTTTTTCCAGAAATTCAATATTTCACTAGGAACAAGAGTAAATGTATAAAAAACTACTAATTTATTTTGTACTTTCATTCTGTTGATAGACTGACACTCAAAACGGTGATTAAAATTGTATTAAGCCTCTCATTCAAAATGTTAGAATTTAATTGCCAAGCAAAATTGTCTTTCGGTAAAATAGAATTTAAAAAGGATAATGTGACATTTCAGAAAATTGGACCCAGCCAAAGTGGAGTTAAATTCTATGGAAATCTAGAAATTCTGAGAAAGGGAAACCACGAATTCGGGTGATACGCATAAATGTACATAAATTTACACTTCTTTCTCACTAAACGTACGACTGCTTGAAAAGTTGAAAGTAGAACCTGACCAATATTTAATCTTGGGTTCACAATTACTTAAAATTGAATGAATATTTGCAAAACGTGATTTTTAGGAAGATACACTATTTTTCGTCCAGCTCCCTTTTAATATTAATACATAACTAGTAGCTATTGACAATGACAAATTTCTGTCACGTCCGATACAAGTTTCAAAGATCCGTATCTAATGACGGCCAAGCAAAACTCTGTTACTGTTTTGTGAAATCGACAAATTCATTTCTGATATACTTTCAAGCCAATCGTTTGTGCAACACGATTGGAACTAATTTGGGATAATTCCATCTTCATATTTTCAAATTTCTCAAAAGTATTAAATGCCCTTAAGATGAATGTTGCGATGTTAAAAATTACTCATAAAAACAAGGGTTTAACTTGGAAAGCAGATAAGTTTACATTTAAGATTTAACCGACATTACTTTTCCATTCATTTATCCCTAATTAGTTCCAATCGTGTTGTGATTAAGATATTGTATATCTTGTTTAAGTCCATTTAGAATTTGAGGCAATTTTCTAATTTGGTTTTGTCGTTATAAGGCAAAGGAAAATAAAAAGTTCTAATCGTGTTGTGATTAAGATTTTGCATATCTTGTTTAAGTCCATTTAGAATTTGAGGCAATTTTCTAATTTGGTTTTGTCATTATAAGGCAAAGGAAAATAAAAAGTTTGTTTCTCATCTTAGACATATTGCAAAAATGATGCTGTGGCGCGTTTTTATTTCTACTCAATTGTTTTTATTCTTCAACCAACAAGAACGCGCAAAAACAGGAAAACAACATAGGAATGCGCGCAGAGATAAATGCACGGCAGTGTTGCTTTAGTGTTTTTGTATAGCAAGGATTCTGTGGTTTGACTTTTAGTGCAGCAATGCACAGTTTTGACAGCTTAATATACCACTGACATATGTGTACAGTTCTGAGTGGAATTTTAGTGTCAATTATTTTCATTACAGTTAAGTTTTATGCAGCATTATGTTAAGCACTATCGCCGTTTATTTTTGCGGTTTTATTTTCTAATGAGCAGAAAAAAGGTTGACGCGGCTGGTCTGAATTGACGTGTGCGAGGACATGCCAGGAAATGCCAAGAGGATTTGACCGGTTAACCTTGCTTTTAATTTTATGCAGGAAATTACAATAACTATGCTTGGTCGAATGACGCGGTGCCTTGAGGGCGGGATCGCCCGTGGGAGAGGGGGAGGAGTACCTTCCCGATGGTGATAAGTGGTGCGGATTACCGTCGCCTAGGTGACTGGCGTATACGCGTGCCAAAGACACCTATGGTTTATTTCCTGTTGACCAGTCGGATGGCAGATTTGCAAATACCTGGACTGAACCATTTTGTATTTTGTGGGTGTAGTTGGTACTTTGACAATAAAAGTAAACATGCACACATATTGAGTTTATTGTCTTGTTTATGAGCGGCCAGTATTTCCAACAGGATAAATTATATGCATTTGCCCTAGAAGAAATAATTTCGAATAAAACATCGCGAATGTAACCACATTCCTTAAGCTAGACGTACACTTAATTTCCCAAAAGAACAATGGAATCGCCCGACTTTCGATTGACGAGATGAGCCTCAGAAATTTCAAAGTGGCAGATGACTTTATTTTTTGGAAACATAGACAGTATAGCGAGAACTGACTATGGTAGAAGAGAAGAGAAGAGTTCAATGGCCACCCTCCTTTATTTCCCCTTGTGACCGACTTTACTATTACGTACATTTGGTCACAGGTCACCCAGAAAAAAATAAGTGGGTTCTTCTGTGGCCGGAAAATTTTTCAGAACTAGAAATTTTCGCAAACTTCGCGAGGGCTAAAAAAGCGAAAATTAATCCTTGCGATACATAAAAAGACATTGCGTGGTTTACATCATCAAATGTAACACACTTAGAGCCATGATACTGAACATTAATAGTAAACCTGTCACCTTAAAGGTAATACTGTAGGTGACACGAGGACTTCAAAGGCACGATGGTACAAACAACACCATAAGTGTGGCCGTCCTCGTCTCGGCGCTATTCTCGAAGCGGGGCCGTTTTCTCTGATTTTCCGTCAATGTTTCCCACAATGGACAAATGGTAACAATACTGAACGAAAACCTAAATTATCTGCTTGTCAACCCATTTTGTGTCAGTGCCGCCGGTCACACGCACCACCCACAAGTTTGATCGTCACTTAATATCGAACAGTATTCAAAGAAACGGTCCTACTAATTACTGCCCGTCCCTGCCCGTCATTCTTCTAGCACTGCCGGTCACGAAATTGGGGCCGACTCGCAGCGATTTCGAAGCTGTTATCCAATTGGGTGGCTGAATCTTACCAATATAATGAAAACAATTATACAAATAGACTCCCTAAGTGGCTGTGAATAGTGACAATCGACCAATCAGATATGACCTTGCAAACACGCTGCGAGTCAGCCGCGAAATTGGCCTATTCAATACAGTAATAGGTCTATATCTTAATATTCCACAACATTTACTTGTGATATAAACTTATAAAATCATAGTCCAGGCCCCCAAACCGCCGATTTACGACCCGATAGTTATGCCGCTGACGCAGATATTCACCGTTGGTTGCCTGTGTGTGCGTACATGGACAGTCTGCATAGCCCTGGAATGTGGTCTCGATTTTGATCAAACTTACAATTTAGGAGTATATATCAAAACTGATAATGATTTATGTTTTCACATGGATTCACAAAAAGTTTTGCCCCGGTGTTCATTTTTGGCCTAGGAATTCCATCTACCCACCCTTTGCAGAGTAGTAAGCTTATGGGGCAAGTAAACATGGATGCGCCGGTGCGATTCAACGATCAGCCTGTATATTGGATCGAAAGTCAACAATTTCGCGGCTCGGACTATGATATTATAAGTTTATATAAAAAGTATAAGGCGCGGGGTATTATATATTGACTGATTACTGTAGCTACAGATAGGGGTGGTTTTCACCGTGGGCAGAACTCAGTGCCATGATACTGAACATTTATAGTAAGCCTGTCACCTTGAACGTAATACTGTAGGTGAAACGAGGACTTCAAACGCACGATGGTACAAACAACACCACAATTGAAGAAGTAGCTATCTTTGTATAACGTTTCTCAACAGAACGTTCGTGGTTCCAAGCGTACATCGGCTACGATGTTAAGAGGCGCGTCGTGGTTTTATGGCCACTCATTTTAATAAATACATACGCAGCTAGCTGTCGAACGATCCAAGACTCATCCCCATTGGAACAGCTAAGACTTAAACTAATTCCATTACAATCCTTGGACCTATCGAGTAGATCAGTTACGGTACATCAGTCTATGGGTTCCATTTGCACACAGTAACGCTCAAGGAGGAGCGCTACTGTGGAGTTCATCACATGCATGGGTACCTCATAAATACACATTCTTATTTTATTCTCCCGTGGTGTCGACAAAATATTCAGCAACTCAACACCTTCAACCAGTGCAATTTGTCTCTACGTTTTACATCTCTGGGCGTAAATAATTGACTGTCTCGATTTTGGAATGTATCGCAAACAAATAAGTCCATTCCTTTCGACCACCTGTGTGCATGTATTTTTGATATCACGTATCTTCAACCTTCGCTACTTCAAACTAAATACCTTGAATTTTACTTTTTTCATTACACTTTTTGTAGACTTTTTATTGAGCTTCTTCATTATAGAGTTAACCATGTTAATATAACTTATTTATTCTCTGGACCATTATACTAAATTTCGATGCAATCAAACATGATGATTTTAGATAATAGTTTTAATTACTGAAATGCCCCAAATGTACGACATTGAAGATTTCGTCACTATTGAAATCATCTGAATTTGATTGTACCTAATTAACCATTTACTGAAGATCAAGTTGTGTGAAATGGTTCGTCACGAAAATTTTATTGTGATGAACGACGAACGGACAAGTGGCGACGGCTGACAATCAGCCTATCTGACAACTTAGTTAGATTCGCTGACAGAGTAGCTATTCAGTTAAAATCGTGTCTATTCTGTGTGAACTCTTCAATATGTTTGGGAAAAGGATTGTTTTCGTTATGGAGGGGTTTATTGTAGAAACGGCTGTTCACTCGGTTAGCGTAAAACCAAATAGAGACTGCATTTGATTTATGTATCACATTTCCGCATGCGCTACGATTATACTCTAATGTCGATTACTCTGATGTCGATTTTTACTCTGCCTGAACATTTCACATGCACTTGATACTTCCTTTAGAGTAAAAAAACATGTCAATGAAAATGTTATCTAACGCTTCGCCAAGATTCCCCACTTATTGATCATGAAAATCAATGAAGGCATAATGCACTGCAAAATGTAGAATTATTGCTTAATATGACCAGTGTAACATAGTATCATATATATAATCTACGGTAATTTGAGACCAGCCGACACACAGACAGCAAAATATATAAGCAGTTTGCAAATCATCACTCCAAGATATCGTACCTTTCAAAGTAAGGCAGGGTAGTTTCAATAGTCTTCTTACCTTATCTTTAAAACAAGTCTGTTTTCTCTGTTATATAATGGATTCAGACCTGAAATACTCCGGCGAATGTGATAAACCGTTCATGCATCGAGATTTTGTGAACTGTGAACTGTGTCGAGATGATAGCTATACCTGACAAGACATTCCCAATTGTGGTGTCTATTCGATATCTTCTGTTAGACACTCAAAAATTGATAGAAGTTAACGCATAGCGAGCAAATAGAACATTGGATAAGCAATAGAGAAGTGGGGCTTTTGGCGCAATGGTGTGCACACCCCTGTCTCTAAGCACCCATTTCACCAAGAAAGCTCACAAAACGCAACTCTCGCCAAAATTTGGGGACAAGGGAAAAGTTGAATTCACTAAATTCTGGGCGCAATTGTTAGAACACCCTCCCTCTACTCCCTCCCTGCGCACTTACCTCCAGTTCTGGCCAAGCTTCAAGTTTTACTCTTAAGGGGTAAACAACACAATGCAATGAATGTAAACAAACCTTAACAACTACGTTCAAACAGATGCTTTCGCAAGTATTAAAACTACACTTAGCAACTGCGTTCTTGCAGGAGCCTATGTTTTTTGTAAGAGTATGTGTGCTTAAAGTGAGAAAGGAAGAACGCTTGATCTGTGTTGTGTTAGAGTCTATGTGGGGTTTTTTTTAAGCCATGCCCTCAAGTGGTCTTGAACAACAAAACTTCAACTAGTGCTATCTGGCTTGTAAGTTAGGACAGTGTAAACCTTTTATATTATTTAGGCAGTGAATATACATGCAGCTAGCTGCCAAGCATGCCGCACGGTCCGGTCAAAGGTCATCCCAATAGTATGGCGTGTCAAATAATCCGAAATCAGAGGCTATAAATATACAGAACGTTCGTGATTCCACACGTACATCGGCTACGATGTTAAGAGGTGCGTCGTGGTTTTATGGCCACTCGTTTTAATGATAGTGAATAGATACGCAGCTAGCTGTCGAACGATCACAGATCTGGGGTCATCCCCATTGGAACTGCTAGAGTTCAACTAATTCCATTATAATACTTGGACCAATCGAGTAGATCAGTCACGGTGCATCAGTCTATGTGCTCCATTTGCACACAGTAACGCAAAATGAGGGACGCTAATGTGGAGTTCATCACATGCATGGGTACCTCAAAAATACACATTCTTATTTTATTCACCTGTGGTGTCGACAAAATATTCAGCAACACAACCTCCAAAGCTATACCTTCAACAAGTGTAATCTAACTCTACGTTTTACATCACTGGCATCACTGGCGTGGATTATCCATTGTCGTGACTTTGGAATGTATTGTATAGCAATAAATCCATTCCTTTCGACCACCTGTTTGCATGCATGAATGACATACAGCTCCTTCAAGCCTTGCAGTTACGAACTAAAGATAATGAATTTTACCTTCGAATCCTGATTTTTCATTACACTTTCTTGACTTTTCGTTGCGCTTCTTGTTGTCTGATAAAATGTATAGTTAACCATGTGTGTTGGCATTACCGATACCTAAGGAACTTTAGGTTTCTGCGACCCTGACGTCTGGAACCAGATTTACGATCCATGTCGAACAAAGTACATGAAAACGATTGACACGATGATGCAATAAACGCCAAGCTTCGTCTGTACACTTACTAAAACATTGCACACACAACGTGCAAGATTCAACTCACAAAAACGGAGTAAGAAAAATGGTGAAAGGAGATGAAACTTGCACGATAAGCGTTCGACATGTGTTACTTTCCCACGCATCTACAACACACTCTTACAGTGCTCAACCAACAGAGATATTTCTCTTTTTTCAAAACCCCTCATATTTCAACGGCAGTAAAATCGTAGGTGAAGAGCTGACTGAAGATGTGTAAAGTGCATTTTCAAAGGACACGATATCAACGCTGACACTTTCAAGGAAACGTCTCCGACGAGGAGCAATACAAACATGGGCATATGATAGCGGGTAATAATCCCTACATGTAGACTTATACTGACTGATAAAACCGGATAGCTGCACATGGCATACGAAATATATACATGTATGTTATCAAATAGATGCTACAAATTATTAGGACAATACAATAGGAACAGCATAAGCGATTAATCAACATATGGTTCTCATGTTATCAGGCACTGATGGTGTCATTTATATCTATGCTACATACTTCTGGTCCCATAGTAAGCAAATATTGATGATCTCCCGGTTCGAGTACGGTGTAACAGATGGTAGTGAACACCTTTTGCGATGACAATTAAGCGATACTCTTAAAATACAGTTTTGGTGGTAAAGATAATAAACAAACTTTATGTGAGATGTCTTGATTGAGCGAAAAATGTCAATGATATAATTACGATATTTATGACGTCGTTTTCTTTATTTATTAAGTATTTATTGTGAAAGAAAATTGCTAATATGAGTCATGTGACACATTAAAGGTAGAAGATGCTGAAATACAGAAATGTGATCGATGATGAAGTTTTTACTCATAAAAATTGAAAGTTCAAAAATGGTATCCTTTGACGCTCAATAGCTGCAAAACGTTTACTTGTCATTTTGAAGTATGGTCGTTTCAATTCTGCATCTTGCGGTTTCTAATAAAAGACTGATACAATGCAGAGCACGTAAAAACGTAGAGTGAGCTACTAGCTGCAAGATTGGCAACTAGCAGTGCGATAATATTTCAGTGTGTGATTACATTAACTTATTTTCCATTTGATTAACAGGAGGGTAATAATTGAATATTTCAGACGTAATAATTGAGAAAATTTGTGTTGTCATCACATTATATCAGCTACAGTATGAAAGCCCCGAAGGTAATTACTCACTCGGGTAATCGTAAATAATCGTATGTAAAAATATATAAGGTATGAAAAACATTATCGTCATAGCGATAGAATTTTCTCAATTGGTTCATATGTAACGGATAATTTGATATATTGCCGTATCGCACTTAAATCATACATGTGTGGATATCTTAACGATCTGAACATAACCACGCACATCGAAACACTGTGTATCCAATAATGCGCATGTGTATATTATGTTGACATTTTGAACCTATAGAAACAAAACCTCAAGTAAAATTATCCAGTACTCGAGCAGCCTTAGTTACCGTGTTTCATTCCACATGAATTACGTTAACAGTTCATAATAGTGTTTAGTCAAATTTTCCCAATTTGATGACAGTTTGATCCCCATACGTTTCCTCGACGTGACGCTTGATTCCACTTTGTGAACCTCTGAGCGTGACAAAGTTCCTGAAATCTACAAAACAACAACAATAATGACTGTGTTTATTTAATCAGTCCAATCTTTCTAGCCCGTTCGTCCACAGCCCGTGAAGCGACATCCTTTTTGTCACTCGTGACGTATACAAAGAGTTTACGCTCTTGAAACGTCTTCGGCATGCACTTCCGGAAGAGGTAAAAGCATTTGCGTCTTTGGTAACGTTAACTGGTGTAGTCCACCCACTTTGGTTAGTAAAAAGAGTTCTTTCGCAAATAAGTATTAAGATTTTGTATTTTAATCATTAAAATATCTTTGAGTTACCTATTTGACATTAACTATATACTTAAAGGGCTAACGAATTCTTTTTTGTCTAAAGTTAATGCCAGTAAATATTAAATCTTGCATCTAGGAATGTTTATTTATCAGTCATTTTGAGGCATTGCCACGAGTCGGCAAATATAGGTGTGGTGACGATGATACAAATCGCTATTTCGCCTAAGCTGTACTCCTTGGAATATCTTCCCACTTAAGTGTTATGCACACTGTTTCACTACCGATTTTATCCAAATACTGTTGTAGATAATGTTGACTCGGTTGTCATTGTATCCTATAATTGAGCAACATATGATTACAAGAAAGTCTCAATGCATTGACTCTATCTCTTTATAGAGACAAAGCAATTTTGCAAAGCCGCTAACCATTTCTGCCCATTTTATCCAAAATATACTGCTGTAGATAATGTTGCCCCGGTTGTCACGGTATCTTTACACCATATATGACACAGGCAAGACTGAGTTCTCAAGATTTAAAAACCCTTCATCCGATCGCGTTGTCGAGTCTTCTAACTCACCTAATACAAGAAATATAGGTACGGACTTGTCGCTTGATACGAATCTGCCAGTAAGAATACGAAATAATGTTTTGAGCCCCATCCACAAAATGAAATAATGGTAATTACAGTGAGTGAAGTTGGCTGTCATGGCCCATCTCAAATGAGAAATAACATATTTAAAAGTGCAATAAATGAGCTATATGGTTACCGTACAGTTGAGAACCGTTTTCCTAATGATACAAAGCCTTCAGCCTTTATAGACTTTCAAGTCGGCGAAAGTCCAAAATCATGTCATAATCTGACTATTTACAGAGCTGACAATGACGTCAACATTTGAGAGAATTTTTTCCTGCTTGTAAGGGTATACATATATGTCGGGTTATTCAAATTTCTCTTAAATCGTCCCTTGCTGTTATTTCAAAGACAGAAGTAAACACGTTGATGTTTATGTTTGCAAAACCGATAATTAATGTGATCGACAAATTAAACCAGCACGATCAAGGTGGTAATATGGATGAGATAACTTACTCTTTACCTTGAGATACT
>LD351267.1:89893-101383 GCA_001465055.1 Ptychodera flava
GCGATGATTTCAAAGAATGGAATAAATATGTTGACGTTTATGTTTACAAACTTGTAATTAATCCTATTGACAAACTCAACAAATAAATTCTGTAAAGTAATATGGATAAGACGAATTACACCTTCAAATATTTTTTCAAAACCAAAATGTCTGTAATATATTTCTTTCACCAGAAGAAATTCAATGTGCATCATTTCCTATTCGCATGTCTTGAAGATGTCTCGCAGCTTGTACTTATTCACCCTAAGTCAAATACCTTAACTGACTCAGGGATATACTGGAAGACAACTCTTTTCACAAATTGTGTATAAAAGAACACAATATAGATGCACGGAAGATTGCGATCGATAAGAATTTTTCAGTTTGGATAATGACTGCTTGACACCTTTCTTTATGGATTTTGTTCCCAGGTCCAGCCTGCGTAATATGTTTGCCTTATTAACGGCCAACTTACGTCTCCGACTGTACATGTCACTTTCCTCAAAGAGTAACTGGCATTTACTTTTCAACGTATATGTTGACTACCAACACAATACCTTGTCTGCCTGTGGGATTGGTTGTGAAATTGGTGGCACTATCTTGAACAATTTCTCGTATTCATGTGATATGTGTTTAGCGGTACCCTGTATCAAGGGCTTGACAAAACTTATTAACATTTGCCAAGCTGAGTCTTCTGTCTTGTTTATCTTTGCACCAACTTAGTCACTCAGATGACCACAAGTGGGTGTAGCAGAGGCCTTCTATGAATATCTTTATCATTGCAGGCATGGTTTTCTGATTTGACAATGAAGATACTTGTCTTTTGCCACTTTTGACAACCAGTTTTAAAGTCATCCGTCAGACGTTGTACCTTAAGCTTTACAACCGTCATGCTGCAAACAAGTCTCTAATTTCTGCTATAGTGGCATTCATAGGCAGCAGAAATACAAACTTATTGTGTTTGACACAATTCAGAGCACTTTGAACAGTTTAATTGCATTACAAACACCAATATTAGTAAGGTGTGAGTTGCATCTTTACCAATCAGGCATTCTTAAGACCTATTTTGATGAGTATGGTCATGTTTTATCCAGTTGCAGAATTTGAATCTCCAGTTATTTGACCTAAAAAAACTTCCAAGAAGATTACAAAAAAGGGAGTTTATCTGATAATGCTAGTAATGGTGCCAAAATATTACATCATGTCTCTACTTACTGAAGAGCTCACAAGACCAACTTTTGTGTCTTTTGATACATTTGAAGGGTCAACTGCATATAAACTGTACAATCCAACATATATCAAAAGTGAAGTCAAAACATCATCGATGCCCTACTAAAAGGAGTCGCAAAAGAGGCATGTAGCCTTAACTTATTTTATCATTGATCATATTTGAGATTGATTCTTAATCTTTAGCCGCATTTTGGGTATCAAGGAACACACTTTTACCATGCCATTACATGAACTGTTTACGTACCATTTATCATTTGGTGGCACGTTTTACAATGCTTATCTGTAACAATGTACCAAAATACTCATTTACAGGTTTTCGACCAGAACTGTAAGATTCGATAAGATTCTGGCACAACATCATCGTCATCGTTTTTGTTATAAGCAGGGCTATTTATATTGGCAGTTGCTTGCTATACTATACAGCCAGAAAATACAAATGTCACAGCCAGTTGAGTTAAAGAGCGCCTGTAACTTCCTGTGGAATATGGAGGGTCACCTGTACATCCATTAGGAATGAATTTATGCACATCTGAAGGAGTTGCTTAACCTTGACGAAAAGTTAAAGTGAAATAAAGGTTTTGCAAAATCAACAGCAAACGAGTATTAAAAAGAGATATATATGTATAAATCTGAATATCTATATGCGTATATTACATGTTCATCAATATTTTCCTTTTTTTATTTTTTCTTGTCTAAGTTATATATGTGTGTGTGCCAGTTGTTATGCTCGTTATTTTTAGAAGCTGTTTTAGTGTGTTGCGGCTCAAATAGCTAGCATGTAGCCCACTGCACCATAACAACACAAAACATGGGCAGCTAGCAGTTGTAGCTCTTTGTCTGCATACATTTTTGGTTGTTGGTATGTTTCTTTTCATAGTCCAATAAAAGCTTGTACAAGTCATCAAAACAGTACAGGTTAGTCTGCAATGAACTTTTGGTTTCATTCCTAGACACAAGTAAAATGCACATGCTCATCAGTATAGAACTTTTATGTCAGGTAGTGGATTAGAACTAGTGAAAAAGATTGCTTTAGGAGGAGCAAGGTGTACACATGTTTTATAATAAAAACAACAACAATCCAATTATATATTTGGTATACGTAATTGTAATGCAATAAAACTGTTCAAAGTGCTTTGGATGGGTGTCAAGCGCAAACATTGGTATTCTTGATGCCCCTACAGATGACCGTATTGCAGAAACTATAAAATTGTTTGCAGCATGACGGTTGCGAAGATAAGGGTAGAACTTCAGAGGGATAATACGAAAGTATCTTTACTGTCAAAAAACAATAACATAATTCATGTAAATGGATGGTTTGACAATTTATAGGAGTGGAAATGTGAATCCATGACCTCTCAGACGGACCCAAATACATACAACCTTGTGTCAAAGATGCTGGATAAATTAAGATACGGTGTGATGTTTTAGGAAACCATTATAGCTACAATGCGGGATAAAATCCCTCCATTAGAAGTAAGATTTTTCCAGTTCAGAAAACAAGCAATGAAAACCGTTCGACCAATAAAACCTGACCAAACACAACAAAATAGATCTCAAGTATGCTTGGTGGGTTAAGATACGAGTCAATATTTTTGTTACATCCATTTGTGTGGCTATAGTTGATATCAGGTGGTTATTTTGGCTTTCAATGAAATATTTCACATTTAATATAACGAACCTTCGGCCTTGAACCCTTAATATATGTCTTCATTATTTTATAAACTGGCCAAGAAAGGGATAAGGGGCAAATTTTTTTCATCTCTTTACTCTATGTATTCACATGTGAAAGCTGCTGTAAAATCTCCCCAAGGTATAAGTGATTTCTTTGAAATCAGTACTGGAGTACAACAGGGATCTGTCATTTCTCCACTTTTGTTTTGTTTTTATATTAATGACTTAGAAGAAGCATTGAAATACGGCACAGAAACTGTTGTGTACTCTTATACGTTAAAGCTTCTGTATTTGTTGTATGCTGATGATCTGTCTCTTTTTAGTAGCACCCCTAATGGTTTGCAGCGACTCCTTAACCGTCTTTATGATTATTGTAAACGTTGGAGATTGACAGTAAATCTTGGTAAAAGCAAAATAATTGTGTTTCGAAAAGGAGGTCGCCTAAAAAAGACCGAGAAATGGTACTGGGGATGTAAAGAAATTGAAGTAGTTTCAAAGTATAATTATTTAGGGGTCATTCTTTCAAGTTCAGGTGTCTGGTATCAGGCACAAAAATACATTGCAAATCAAGCTAGGACGGCTTTGTACAATCTTGAGAGCACTTTATACAGATTAGATGGGCTCCACCCCAACATTGCATTTCACATATTTGATTGTAAGATACTTCCTGTCCTTCTTTATGGTGGTGCTATTCGGGGGACACGTGATTGTGTCGATGCTGAAAAAATCCAGCATAAATTCTGCAAATTTCTGTTAGGTGTAAATGTGAATACAACAAACTCTGCTGTAAGAGGAGAATTGGGAAGATATCCTATTAAAACTTACCTTGATATGGAAATTTTACGTTATTGGATAAGATGTCTTCACCCTGAGTGCCCTGAAATTGTCTATGATTGTTACAAGTACCAGTATGATCGAGCAGAAAAAAGTGTAAACTGTTGGGCTTTATATGTAAAACATTTGCTGTATAATTATGGTTTTGGTGACTTCTGGATAAATCAGTAAACAATCGATTGTACTTATTTACTTCAACAGTTTAAAGAAAGGTCTTGTGATATCGCAATGCAAGAATGGCAATCAGAGATAGAGAGTAGCTGTAGTCTCCGTACATATGTAAATTTTAAAAATGCTTTTAAATGTGAGAAATATCTTAAATGTATTAAGACTACTATATATCGCAAGGCTTTGGCCCGTCTTCGGGTATCATCCCATAATCTTCTAGTTCAAAAAGGAAGAGAACTTGGAATTCCACTTCATGATAGATTGTGTCCATTTAATTGTTATTGTATAGAAGACGAATTTCACTTTCTCCTGGTCTGTACTCAATATGAAAATCTCAGAGCCCGTTTTATCCCTCAATTTTACTACACACCTGCTATTAAATGGAAATTTAGTCGATTATTACAATTAGAAAATGAGAGCATCTTGGAAAATTTAGCAAAATATGTATTCCATGCTTCTAAACAACGTCAGCGTCTGCTTGGCAATGGAAACTAGAAATGTAACTTTGTCTGAAACCTCAAGTGACTGTAACTTTTCAATATGAAAATTGTACATTAAGGCCGGTGGCCTATAGTACTGAATAAATATGATGAAGATATATGTCTCTAGGATGCAATTTCAGCTAAGATATACCTTGATATATGTTGTGGAAACAAGCTTAGCAACTATCTTGGGTTTTAAGCATCAATTTCAGATTTTCATGGTTGATTTTATAGCAAATATAACAAAAAACCTGTAAAACATGCCGAAAGACACCAAAATCAGTGGCATAGTGTATTGAGATGTAACTCCTTACACACTGAAACAGGTATTTGGTTTTTTATGTAAATGTTTATGCAAATTAAGGGTAGTACATGTCAGCCAATGAAAGATATGAATTGCTTGACCCAATATACCTGGCAAAGGAGACCAAAATGACTCCAACAGCTTCTCATTGAGCTGAGATATGATATTTTACCTGTTTTTGGATGTCGTTTTGGCAGCCATCTTGGCTTTTTATACAAATTAAGGGTTGTACATATAAGGCAATGAAAGATATGAGTTCCTTAACCCCATTGACCTGGCAAAGGAGACCACAATGACTCCAACAGCTTCTCATGGAGCTGAGATATGGCATTTTACCTGTTTTGGAGGTGATTTTGGCAGCCATCTTGAATTTTTATGCAAATTAAGAGTTGCACATGTTTGGCAAAGAAAGAAATGAATTCCCTGGCCCTGTTTACCTGGCAAATAACACCAAAATCACTTTGATAACATTTCATAGAGCTGAGATATTACCATTTACATATTTTGGCTGCCATCTTGGCGGCCATCTTGAATAAATTAAAATGCCCTAGGATGCCAGGATGGCATCATGCAGATCCCGATTTAGTAGACTTTGAAGATACAGAAACCACCGAGAACCATTGTGGGGCCGAAATTTTTGGGTTCGACCAAAAATTAGGGTTTTGGCACCAGACTAAATATCTAATCCATTTCTTTAACTTTCTAATTTCTTAATGGTTTAAAGGAAACATAATTTTTCAGTATTTTTTGTGCTGTTCAATATTAAATATAGTCTTATTTAATGTAAAAGTACTTTACGCAGATGTAAGTGCATTGACATGTAGCATAGAAATGTAATAATAACATTTTGAGTTTTCTACATAAAAGATGGGGAAAATTCGTTTTGTGTTTATTGTTATGGTGACAGAAGAGATCTATGAACACGATGTAAATCTAAGTAATCAATTTTGTCTTCTATATGATGTTTGATGGTATGGTAATGAACTAAATACTGGTAATGAAGTGAGTATATACTGGTAATGAACTAAATATTTTATTCCAAAATGTGAATACTGCAGGTTGCAGTTCCTTGACTCCACATCAGTTTAGGATTGTTTCACAAATTCTTGATGGTCATTGGAAAACTCATTGAGTGAACAGCGTGTCAGATGTGCTTCTAAAGAAACTGCTAAACTCTCCCGTTATTTTTTTTTTAGGATTCTGACGGCTTTCTTAGACTTAGTAAAATTCTTGCTTGTTGAACAGTAAGTTATATGCCAAAACGAAATAGGCCTGAAAAGGAAAATAGAGTTCGGCCAAACTCAACTGACGCGGAAGTTGGTAATGGCGACAATACGACACATGGTCAGAATGGTGACATCAGTGAGCTACTAAATAATTAGCGTGGAGCCCAGGACTCTATTCATCGTATGACTGACAGCAAGATTTGAAGGTTGGCAAATGATATTACCAAAACCATGGCCGCTAAAATTAAAGACCTTAGATATTATTTCGTGCTGGTAAAAGGGAGAGTTGACGCCTAATCTTTGAAAATTGATACTCATTTATCTCGCAATGGCTCTGTTAGTTTTGATGGGTTTCGCTGGATCAGTCATAGTAGAAATATTGCATATGTTAAGGCTCGGAGGGATACGGCCGCTACACGGGGAATCACTCGTCTGCGACATAGCCACACTCGTTCGTAATACGGGGGATTATATAAAAATAAATAAATAAATATATATATAAATATATATATATATATATATATATATATATATATATATATATATATATATACACAATAGATTGTTTACACAATCTATAGTATTTGTCACGTCTCTACCTTTACTATCTCTGGCTTAGGGTTCTGGTCTACGATCGTAACGCTTTCAGTACGTTAAGCTGACATCAAAGTTGACGATTGTAAGCACAGCTTCAACCTTTATTACTAAACAGCAAAGAAAACAACAAAGTCTCTACCAGCACAGCTCTTGGCCGTCCTCCAATCTCAGCTCCGTTCTATAAAGTGTACAACTTAAATTGTTTCCAAATCTACATATTATAATGAATGAATGCCTTAACCTACAACTTTAATTAGATACAGATATGTAGGGAAATATTAAAGGACAGGAAATATTGTCAAAACAGGATGAAGTTGTTTTTTAACACGAAGCTTGAGTCAAAGTCAACCTCCGGTCATTTCTAATGAGTTAAAAATCTGTTAAAACTGTACATCACTCAACACAAGACTATGACGATTACTTCAAGGTTGGGAACGTAAACAGTCTTAGTGAATCATAGGACACTACAATCGCCAAGGAAAAAATCATAGAAACTCAGTGTAGTCTTGGAGGTCACCGTGAGTTTACTATCGGTCAAGTTAATTAATACATGTCAATGTTAAACGTCTGAAATCCTTGGACACGGAAAAGGAAGGGAAAAGGAGTGCGTTACACTATAATACGTTGGCAAACATGACTGGTGAATCGGCAAAATTCAATAGTCTGCCACCGATCACTACCACCGATTTTGAGGTTACGGAAATGTACATACATGCATGTTTAAAAGAGCACCGAATCACATAATATAAGATCCATTCAATATGTTTACAGATTACATTGGTCAACTGTTGGGAACTTTTATTTCATATTTAGACAACAGGTAGTCTTTTTGACTAAATGCTACTACTGGAGCAAAATACATTCGCCCGCTTTAGATGATTTAAAGGGTACTACACATACACGGAAGATTATGTAAGAAGTAAAGCATAAGAAATGATTGAGTTGTACATCTTTGGCCACCATGTTTGACAAAAGTGGTCAAAATAATTATTTTTGGCAAACTTAATAACAGTTTTTTCTGCGCTTGTATTTGTAAGCTTAAATTGTTTTATTTTTCAGTCTCAGTTTCCCAATGAAAGCCAACATACATGTAAATCCTATAAATCACACAACATCATCATTATTGTCATCTTCACCCTGTGAATCAGTAAAACTGCACTTTTGTTGTCGTCGCCGTTATCATCATCATTTTCCTCGTCATCGAGCTCGTTATCTACGTCATCTTGTGATAAAATGATCAGAGGGAGATGTTGGCATCTGACTTTAAGTAAACATGATTTGTAGAGAAAAACTTCAAATTCTTTCCAGTATGGCCAGAATTCCATGTCTCCTTTTGGATAAATCCGTATCTTATATCCATATTCATATGTTAAAAATGCATATTCCATGGAGGTGTCATAGAGTTGTACGGTGCTAATTTCTTCACCAGAACATCCCTGCATCATGGAAGCTTACAAGCATCCATTCATTTTATTGTCTTCAGTGAACTTTGTAGGTTAATCGATTTAAAATTCTTATCAAGGCAGATGATGCTAACTGGTCATTCAGCGACCACACACGTTGCTGTATTAGGTTGTCATCGTCTTCAAAGATTTTGTTTTCTCTTAGGTTGATGAGTCATTCGCTACCCTTCCAGGCCAGATGGACTCACTAGCACCAGCTTAAAATTTACTGGTAATTTAGTTTCTACATTGCATACATTTGCTTTGCAAGCGATCCGCATCATTTTGAAAACGTGGCTTGCGAACAAGTTTCATGTGCATGCAAGGTGCATATTCATTTTTGCAAAAACAAAATAAAATAAAGATAGAAATCCATTTGTCAACAACAACAACGACAACGACAACTAAATAATTGAACACTGTAAACGTCTGAATAAGGGTCACTGACGCCGAATACCAAAGTATTGTAGGATATTCCTCGCAGATTTCAGCATCATTCATACAAAATACGATGGAAAATTAAGGTAAAGAAAGAATTAAAAAAGAAATAATTATATAATTTTTAATTAGTAACGATGCCTTACACCTTTGCAAAATAAAAGCTTCCGAATTTGAATGAAAAGATAAAATATTAAATTTGTACTTCCATTTTGCTGTGACGTTAGCGACGACGACTAAATAGTTCAGTCGTATAGTTAGCTGCAAAATCTTTAATTGTCAAGCATTTAGCCATACTTTCCAACCTTCTCTGGCGAACTATCAGCGACCAAGTGCTGTTGTAGTGCCCAATAAATACGTCGGCCTCTGCGAAGAGAAACGTTATACAATATCAACAAATTTTTATTCCTCGGCGAATGAGAATAATTACTGATGATGGATCAGGACATGGAATATCTGCAATTGCGGGTTGCCATATATATATAATATATATTCTTAAATAACGGGGGACGTCTCGTCAACAAATCGACTTTTATCTGAAATAGTTTCGCCTTTGTTGAAAACTCAGGTATTTTAATGAATTTAATACAACGTAAAAAATTATATTTTATATATCGTGGCCTTTGTTATTTATGTCCTTAACGAGAAGAGGTGCTTGTGACAAGAAAATAAAATTGAAAAATAGTATATTTCGTTACAGGCAAAATGTTCCTGAAAAACCATTCATCTAAAGCGTAAAAGGATCAAACAACTACTTTTCTCTTGTATAAGATGATGTTATCGGATTATTAGACTCAAACTGGCAACTGACATCAAAACTAACTGTCAGAGTTGAAATAGGATGAACTTAGATGTATTCGTCTGTATTTAGTAAAAATCGAAATAAACTTTCTCTTAATTAGAAACACGTGGCATTATGAACTGCAGATATCGGTAAACCAGGTAAATTGATAACGAGAATTTGGAGGTGCTGTCTTTAACAGACAGATAGGTAACTTTGCATAGACTCTTTGCTTGGACGTAAATGATCTGTGCATTAAACGGTGGTTCAAAAAAATGCATAGTTCATATAGGTAAGCTTATTTATAAGTGCAATGCTTTCTATTTTAAAATATTAGATTCAGTTATGTAAACTTACTTGTGCAGATTTCTTGTTCAACAAGAGACCATATATAAGGATCATTTTTTGCTTTGGTAGATTCGTCACTTGTGATGTTTTCAACAGAAAACGTACTTGCGACCCCTAAATTCCTAAGTATTTGCACGAAATTCTACAAAAAACAAAATGTACCGCAAAGCATAAACAAATCACTTATAATTCATGTTAAAGAGATAGATTTTCAAACCGCATTGCTGGACGAATCTCTACAGATAACATATTCCACTAAGATGACGCGCACACTGAAAAGGCTGTCTGGCCGTATGTCTTAGAATTTACCGAGGGTTGGAATCAGACGTAATTTGTCTGCAGAATGGCGATCTCTGGAAGGAAGATACTGCTCTATCAGCTCTGCCCTATGCACAGGTGCAAAGCCTCTAATAATTTAAAAGCAGGTACTTATTTACTTAAAAGGAAAGTAGCGTAATCTAAAACTTAATATGTACTTCAACAGGCTAGCAAAATGAATGTAAATCAACAAGTACAAGTGTAGTATGATCAAATTTGCGAGAACGGCTGACTAATCGTGCTGGGGCGTTTTGAAGAGATTGCAAACGATAAAGGTGATCTCTGATAATTCCATACAAGAGACTATTACAATAATCTAACTGAGATGTTACAAATTCGTGGATTAATGTCTCGGTAGTACCCTTTTTGAGATAGTGTCCTTATTATAGATATAACACTCTACATGCTTTTTCTGTTCATATAATATGAGGACCTAAAGTCTCTGAAAATATTTTCAATATTTTCACAACCATGGAATAATAGACCATGTAGCATCGGGAATGATGTCTCGAATTAAGCTTTCATACAAAAAGTAAAACGCTATATACACAGTGTTCATGTAACAAGGTCCAACAAAAACCGGTGAATTTTTTCGCGTTTTGGTATGTTTACTAGGGTTATAATCTACATTAAATTATAGTTTTGTCAATACCAGTGACTTTTGTTACGTCATACCCCCTAATATTACTGATAAGGTATCCAATTATCCAGCTTTGTGGACCCGCAGCGAGCATAACAATACAAGGTTTTTGTTTGTAAAATAATAAAGGCGTGAGTATTTAAAGGGAGGGCAATTATTGGGTAAACGTGCAATACATTTTAACGACAAATCTTGATAATGGTGTACAAAATCGATAATAATGCCTTTCTGTGCGATTTATCGAAATTTCTGAGTCCTCCCGGGTACACTTGTCGTCTGCTCCGTCTGGCTCGCGCTCAGCTCTGCTACTATACTATGCAGTACTCAGTACTACCTTGTTTACAACGTGGCTCGCTTCGTTGATGTAGGTGAAACAGAACTTAGTTCGCTGAAAAATGCCAGAATTGAAAAGAATACATTGCTACAAAAGTAGTAAAATAAAGGTGTACAACTGGGATAAAGTAAGAATTTTTACACCCATTTTATTCATTTATCTACATGGAGCGAAGGAAAAATTAACCATCCATGTAACTAAAGTATGACCCTGACCTATATACGAACTCACGCACAACAGCTGGCGCAGCAGTGCATTGTCCTGAACTAAGCAGGGAAATTCCCTGCTGAGTCAGGTCCTGGACTTGCGCAATGTGCTATGACTCACCCCCACTATCAAAACGGAATGACATTATATTCTCTCTCATTTGTTAGATAGATTCTGACTGTGCTGCATCTCTGTACAGCGCCTTAAGGATTCCAGTGCCCTTTCCAGTGCTGATTTTTGTCTTCTGGATGTAAGTATATACTCGTTTTCTGGTTGTGTGAATTTACTATGTTTTTCCTACGCCTATCGGAACGAGATTTTCACCTATTTTAATCCCTACCGGAACCATAGGGATGTTGCGCAATACCCCTATCGGGACGTTTTCAGTAGGGACTTTCGCAATACCGCTTTCGCAATACCCTTCCAGTTGCTTAGCAACTTGTCACGTGGTTTCAGAGGTCTGAAAGTCTACAGTTTTCAGAAACATTTTC
>LD351267.1:115539-130269 GCA_001465055.1 Ptychodera flava
AATTGCAACGAAGCCTCGTAGCAACATATTCAAAGACTGATTTGAAGAGAGCTTGCCGTTGAAATAAAAAAATATGGAGAACACATTCATTATTTGGATGCAACATCTGCGATATCCGACCAAAAACCTACCCATCAACCTTTGCGAAGATAGCCTATTACATAAAGATATCAATTTGACAAATGTTAGGCAACCTGTTTCGTATTAGCGTACTCTTTTGATGATTATTCTGTTTATTATAACATTTTAGTTATATATTAAGCAGATCAACCAGCCACCAGCATACAAGTGATTTCATCGCACAAATCTGTTGGTCATCTCCTACTTCAGAGACTGCTGGAGGCGTATAGAAGAGAAGTGTTGTCGGAGAATTCTACAGATATAGGGGTGAATTATTTTACACCATTGCATTATGGGTCATTACAAAAGATAATAGGAAAATATTCAACGAAAAAATAATGAAACTGTCAGTATGTTTGTGTTACTTTCTGTCTGTCTGTCTCTTCTCCTCCCTCCCATATACTATCTATCTATCTATCTATCTATCTATCTATCTATCTATCTATCTATCTATCTGTCTATCTATCTATCTATCTATCTATCTATCTATCTATCTATCTATCTCTATATCTATATTGATCTATCTATCTCTATCTGTCTCTCTATATATGTATGTATATAATATATAAATATATATAAATATATATATATATATATATATATATATATATATATATATATATATATATATATGTAATTTTCGTCCTTCGATATCAGTATCAGTACATTTGGATTCTTGCTTGTAGATAGTATTGTATCGCATTTATAGGAAGCTGTCACACCGGGTCCTTATGATTTCTGTCAGGGATTCTAATACGAAACAGCTTGCACATATATGGCAAATAACTGTATTCCGTTCGTTCTTATTGGAAAATTAATGGGGTTCAGAGTAATTTTGCAAAGATTTCAAGTAGATTCATATCGACATAATGATCTTTCTCATTATAATATACTGTACACGTCTGAAACATAGTTTATAATAATCATCAGAGAAACCTGTATTCCTATTTTTAAAAAATTGTATTTATTCCACATTTTTTGTAAAATAAAATGTATTAAATCTAAATGCGACCTATATGTTACATTGTGATAAGCGACGTGAACAACGAACGGACAGGAGTTCAGATGCTATATCTATACTGTCTGAGACAAAACTATTGATTTTTATGCATATTCATAAAATATTATTCGATGACTACCAGTCCTTTGGAATCAAGTATTGTTGAATAGCTACAGAACTTCGCTACAGCTGGGAAAGTATTTAATCGGTGTTTACGGTAATGTCAGTTCCTTTGTAAGTGATCGTACAATACAGAACAAATATCCATAAGGTTATATAAGCTCCGAAAGTGAAAAGATTTAAATTTTCGCTCAAATTTTCTCCCAAGAAATCGTTGAAGTTTTCACTTCCAAAATCAAGTATAAAATTTTGGTGGGGGTGGGGGAGGGGGGTCATCATGTAAAGTTTGGTGCTGGAGAAACAAATTGCATAAGATTCACCGTCATTTGAAATTCGAAATTGCCGCCACCCCTGTGTTAACTCAATGGAGTGAAATAGAATTTTTAATTTTTAAAAATCTAAGATTGTAAACGTTTCCTTACTCAAAGGGCTATAAAATGAGCCCTCACAAGTGATAGGTCAGAAAAGAATTTGACATGTATGAGAGTCTGAATATCTTTCCCTGAGGTGCATTCTACCTGAAAGAAAAAAAATTGGAAATTGTTGTCACACATACAGCTTAAATCCGGATTAGTCTTAATCATCGCATTCGGAGTGATACATTTAAAAAATGGGCCTAAGTTGAAGTCAACAAATCAATAGTGAACGAATGTGGAACTATTGCGATTAAGGATTCCAGAAAGGCTCTAGATTAGTATGTCGTTAAACCGAGCTAAATGCACTGTTAGAACGGTGATTTGTTACAAAACTAGTGATGGGAATCTTTAGAACGACCGAGAAGAGACATAGTACTCGACTTAATCAACACATTTTTTTCAAATGAATATTTTTCATCGAAGATGACAAGTAAACCCCCTCATACTATATACTTTCAAAACGCAGAGAATCTTAACTTTAGTATTGCAGTAACATTTTCCTATGAGGGGTTATATATTGTGGGAAGAAAACCAAAATTTTGGTATTTATCATATAAATTATTTTAAGTGAAAAAACTACACTTATTCCTGAAATTCAATTTTTCATAGAAACAAAAGTAAATATATAAAAAACTATAAATTTATTTTGTATTTCCTATCCTCATTCTGTTGAACGACTGACACTCATAAAAGTGATTAAAATTGTATTAAGCAAAATTAAAATGCCTCATATTAAAATGTCAGACTTTATTTGCCAAGTTTCTGTCATGCCGAAAACATCAAAGTTTTTTCCTTGCCATTGAAAACAACTAAAAGCCGACATGTTGCTAAGCAAAGTTGGCTTTCGGCAAAATAGAACGTAAAGAAGATAATGTGACAACTTTAGAAAATTTGACCAAGCCAAATTGGAATTCTGTGAAAATCTAGAAATGTTAAGAAACTTCTCTCTCACTAAATGTACGACTGTTTGACAAGCTAAAAGATGAACCTGACCAATATCTTGGGTTCACAATTACTTAAAATTGAATGAATATTTGCAAAACGTGAGTTTTAGAAAGATACGCTATGTTTCGTACAGCGCCCTTTGAAAATTAGTACATAACTAGTAGCTATTGACAATGACAAATTTCTGACATGTCCAAAACAAGTTTATAGAATAAAGGTCCGTGTCTAATGACGGCCAAGCAAAATTCTACTATTGTTTTGTGAAATCGACGAATTGGTTTTTGATGTATTTTCAAATCAATCTTTTGGGTAACACAATTGAAACTAATTTGAGATATAAGATTTTTTTCAAAATTTCTCAAAAGTGTTAAATGCCCTTAAGGTGAATGTTGCGATATTAAAAATAACTCATAAAAACCAAGTGTGCAACTTGGAAAGCAGATAAGGCCGAAAAAAATAAAAAGTTTGTTTCTCATCTTAGACATATTGCAAAAATGATGTTGTGACGCGTTTTTATTTTTCCTCAATTGTTTTTATTCTTCAAACAACAAGAACATGCAAAAACATGAAACAACATAGGGATGCACGCCGAGATAAATGCACGGCAGTGATGCTTTAGTGGTTTTGTATAGCAACAGTTCAGTGGTTTTTACTTTTAGTGCAGCAATGCACAGTTTTGACAGCTTAATATAACAGTGACATATGTGAACATTTCTGAATGGGATATTAGTGTCAGCTATTTTGTTTACAGTTGTTTTATATAGCGTTATGTTATGAACTATCGTGGCATATTTTTACGGTTTGTTCATTTTATTTCCTCATGAGCAGAAAAAAGGTTGACGCGGCGGGTCTGAATTGACGCGTGCGAGCTTGAGAAACTGACTTTTTATTTTCTTGGCCTAATCTCGTGAATCTCTAATCTCGTTTTTAAAATTCAGATATCACAGCAAACGTCCAATTTTACACGGGTGCTAGCGAGTATCGCGTAGATGGTCGCATTTACATATCAACAGTGTAGCGAAGATCAGAGAAAAGCGAGTTTGTAAATATTTAATATTTGGCCTTTCTGTCGTGTTTGTATTGGTGATAATCTTCTTAACATCCCCGCCAGGCAATATTTATGAGCGACTGTACATGTTTAAATGGGTCTTTCTGTCGTGTATTTATGGCGATAATCTTCATAATATCTGTACCAGACGATATTTATGGCCAGATGTAAACGTTTAAATCTGCTTTAGATGTCTAAAAGTTATTCATAAATCAGTTTGAAAGGAGGGACATATCTGATTCGTTATGTAGTGCATACTTTTACATACGATTTTACATTATTCAAAATTTTCATCGTAATGCCATTAGTCGAGGACGACACGATTCTACAATGCGCAAAAATTGGGAAAAACTCAACTAATAAAACTAGTTCTTTTGAAGGCTGGCAAAAGTCTGTCGACAAACATCTTTGTACGGTTGGAGAATTGACTGGGGAATTGAAAAAAGGGGGATGCCGGGGCGGTATCGAAAAATACTGAGTTGGTAAGGAAAACATAAAATCACTTAGGCGTCCATCTCAACAAAGCACAAAAACACCATTTTGACTAAAATTAAAACATTCTACAGAAGAAACCTAGACAATCCCATCCACATCAACCACTGCTCACACACTATATGCGCCCCTTTCATAACGAGAGGTGCCAGATAATCAAATTCCCCTACCTACTCATGCCACGTTTATAACATGCATTTGTAATAGAGAATAGAAACAAAGAAGCCCGTCCATTTTGTGTATATTGTGCGGTTATCAATATAGGAGACAGGAATTAAACCACCCTATTTTCAATATTTCGAAGTTGCGGAGGAAGTGGGTGTTGTGACAAGCGCACTGTCCCTTAAAACTCCCGCATAGTTGGATATCGGGCTCCCAATAGACATCTGATCACGGCGTGAGAAGTGCCTTGTAGCGTCGACTACGTATACCTTTCCAAGCTCGATAATCAGGAACAATGTATTCGACTACAAACATTCCTTTGCCACCGCAAGTTGAAAGTATCAAGAAGCGATCGTCACAAGGGCAGGAAAAGTTGTCCAAAAAGCATGAAAGAGAGACCGGTCAGGAACTTGTCGCCATGACGACTCGACAACTCGACGGACCCAGCAATATTTGAAACATTTTCCTTTAATTTAGCACACTGAATTTCTAGACTAATACAGCAATACGAAATTTGAAAATCGTAGGATATTCCAAATAGTGAGTACAAAAACGCGCGTTATATCTGAAATAAAACTGATCCCAAAACTTAAAATTTCGCCAAAGCAAATTCGTCGATTTTAGAAATATTAAAATTTCACTTGGCCGTCATTAGCCATGGACAAATAAACTGCATCACTAATGAATCAGGTAACCATGACTAAGGCAGACTAGAGGAAACATATTTTTCCGCAAACTCTAAGGAATGAAATAATTTATTTCAAACATGATTGCAAAACAATTCACATTATTCAAATCCAAAGTAGCAAATTCAACTTCTTGGAATAAACTGTCTTTAATTTTCAACGCATTTATAATTCCGTGTGCCCCAACTAGCCTAATATGGATTAGGAAAAGCAAAGGACACTGCATGGAACCCCTATAATACTTATAGTAATAGCATTGATTATTGCCTGTATTTTAGCTGAATACTGTCAATAACCCATCGCTTGTATTGAGCCCTCATATTCATGTGGGCTTATGTGAATTCATGTGTATTATTCTATAATACATGCAACATTTTAGTGTAAATTTATCTGTATTATTACAATTTGATGCAATGGGAATGAAATTTTATCCTCCAAAAACGAAGAAAAAGATGTCACACTACCAATACAGTGCATCTTGATACTGCCGGCTCATATTAATATAAGTTGCGCCGGATTTAAACGGGAATGTACTGTACCGTCGGTGCACAATAGATATTTTGAATTCTCGTGAAACGATGGTTTATCAGGGGTAAACTTTATCTGTTGCACCCAAGGGAGGATTTTGATCATTCCGTTACCACATTTTCTCTTAATATTTAATGGAAATAACAGACGATTTGTCTTCACGGACAAAGTCGCAGTTGCCGTTGAACACGATAAAATCCGTAGCCAGGACAACCGTAGCACATCCCCGCCACCGTTTGCCGAGAACGGTGAGTGGGAGTGCCGAGTGGTACTAACGGCAATACGTACCATGAGCGAAGCATAGTGCCAACAGTGAACGCCCCTTATATTACGCAAGAGGCTGCCCAACAATCTATATATAAAATAATTTATATATAAAATATATATATATATATATATATATATATATATATATATATATATATATATATATATATATTACGTTTTCGGGCACAGTAGGCCAAAGGCCTAAATGGTCATAATATCATGCCACTTGGTACGTAGCAAAGTCATAGCAAAATCTACATATTGTACAAGTAACATCCGCATAACTTCTATAGACATTCTGTACAGAAACTAAAACCTTCGTCCACTCCAAATTTCTCTCCGGTTTGATCTAGCTTAATTGTCGTACGGAACGGAGCGAATCACTTTAGAGACGTTGGAGGGGTGTTTTAATTATGCTTATTAATTATTCTGTACATGTAAGAGCTATGTCATTAAGTAAGTTGCGGAGTTACTCAGGATGGTTCACCTCGGTACAAGATAGTACAGGCTCATCCTTACAGACAAATGTGTTGACAACTTAATAATTCAAGATATTTGAGAATGAAAAAGTCCAAAGAGGAACAGCTGTAAAATTGAGACATGGGCTATATGGTAAGTTTTCACGAATGTAGCTAAGTGTCAATATTTAGGCAAGGGCCAGACTAAAGGCAGCTATAATATGTTTATTGTAGGAACTCGCCTGCCCCTTCAACATGTAAAGAGTATTTACCCAAATGAAAAATGTTGAACGAAATTATATTCGACTCTGAATATTAGAGTGACTCAGACTTCAGGTGCTACTACGAAGCTGTGCGAAAAGATGATCGTGGGTAGTTTTTTTTAAACTAGCGGGCAAATTGAAAACAATCAACGAGTGAGGAGAAAGTCAATATTTACAGTGGGGAGGGGAAGAAATGTCAGTTTTTTAGCGGTCGGGGAGAAACATTTTGGCAGTGGATACCAGAAAATAGGTAGAAGGCGAGGGGAATGTCGTTGTCAATAGAACTTCAAGGTAAAGTGCCAAACTTAGAGGGACATAGTCCAAAGTTTGAAAGGACAGTTTTGCGTCCGGTAGAAAAAAATAGCTGCGGCCAGCCAGTAAATGCTGCATGTGCCCAAGCGATAGCGAAAAGCCAAGCGATAGGAAACGTCTAAGAGTCTGATAGCTTTACATGAATGTATATAGCATCCATGCCCTGAACGAATGCACACTGGGTGATAATTAAATGGTTGTGTAGACGAAAAGTACATGTGGAAATATATAAACTAGAGGGTAATGGTGCATGGGCAGTGGCAAGTGGGAGGGTAGTTACGCACAGCTCTCTTTTCCCCTGCAAATTATAAGTCAGGGTCAAAAATACGTAAAATCAGTATATCAGCCTTCAAAACATGTTCTGTGATGATTTTGTCAAATTGACTGAATTTACCATTTAGCAACACCTGTTGGGCTCGAAACGGCAGTCAAATTTCGATTTTCTCTTTATGCGTGCATTAACCCTGTACAGCACAGTACGCCTCTGAAACAAACGTTTAATCACCAAAAAGACGGAATTACAGAATGTAGCACAAGATCATAACTGAAATACCGTAGCATGAGGTTTTGCTTGTATGTGAGTCGGACGGCCCACATACTCAGGCTAAACCTCGAGCAACAACAGTACTGCAGCAATGAACAGTACACGCCTTGTAATTTTAGTGTTGGGCTACAGCTCTGCAGCTATGAATAGTACACACCTTGTGAGTTTAGTGTCAGGAACCTATTCTTGATTTATCTTGTTGTTTCAGGGACGGTGTGGTAGGTAATGGAAGACGTTGAAGAGAAACGTTTGACTTTCATTTTTATTCTGTTAGCGTATGAGAAAATTCCCCGTTTTCTTAAATCATTCTCTGCTAGAAGACAATTATCCATTCTGTTAAAACCGTCTGTGCTAGAAAATTCTCTGTTTTGAGACAATTTTCGTTTTGTTTACAATTTCTGTTCCAGGGGACAATTCTCCATTTTATTAAAAATTTCCCCGAGTCCCCTTGCCATACGTTTTGCCCTACTGTTTAAAATTTGGCTCTTTTGTTAAAAACTCTGCTACGAGACGTTTTCCGTTCTACTGTGTCTTCTCTGCTGTACCACTGATACCTTCCGATTCTTCAAGAAAAACAACAACGCAAAATAGAAGCCACCATCAAGAATCTTCGTCGGGATATTGGAGGCGTCAACTTTTTGACTGTGCTATAGCGTTGGATAGGAAAAAGACGAACATAAGAACGACAAGAAGACTTACCGATTTAAATAATTAACTGCGTTCGCTTATTTCAACTATTTGCACGTGGATTGTTGTTAAGATCCAGCTTCTAAGTACATAAAATGTTTGGGGTATCTGGCCGAAAGTCAACTCTTATGTGTTTACCAAATCAACTGACCTCCTCATAATAACAGTCTTTTGTGAAATTCATTTCCAGCTTACAGTCTTGATCAAAGTTGATAACACACTCACATTTTCAGTCCTTAAACGGTTTAACTTACTTATAGACATCTGAATCTGTTTGTTCAGAGAGTGTGAAGCAAAAGTCTGGGAGGACTACTTGAACTGGCATATACAAAAAACGCACCATTCTCCACACCATTACATTTGTTAAAAAAAGATCATATAATCTAATTACAATGTGAAATAATAACAAAGCCTGTACAAATACAGAGAGAATTACAACCCTCAAATAAGAATATTGCGCATTCCCAGTTCTTGGCTATATGCCTTTTCAATATTTGCATCAAAGTCTTGAGCATTAACTTTTGTTAATTGACCATTTTGAAATCAACACAATTAAGTTAATTCTCTTATCGACATCTATATTGTATGTAAATCCTTGATAGTAGTTTCCCAAGAAATAACATGTCGTTGATCCAAAGGATTGATGTGTATTCTGCTACTTTCCGGATTTTTCTTGCAACAATACAATACAAGTACCTATGTTTGACAGTGTCCCTATGTAACAATCATATATTCCCACAGCGATTTGAGGCTTTGTTCCATATATACTGTTTTACGTTGTGTAAAAATTACCAGTGAAAGCTCTTGATTCTTTTTGCATTTGCAACTTTATGAGCAAATTACCGAACATTTATCCAACTAAAAATGTGCTGTAGTTCAATTTGCCACGTTAACATTTAGGCAAGCTGCATGAAATAAGCCAACAACATTTCATGTATCCTTGAAAAGCTTTGCTTTTCCATCAATATTGATGTATGTATTTTAGGCAACGCCTACATGTGTCCAAAAACCCTGTATTTAAGATATTCCTCAACACGATTGGAACTAATTTGGGATTATTTGATCTTTAAATTGTTCACATTTCTCAAAAGTGTCAAGTGCTCTATAACTGAATGTTGCAATATCACAAATTTCTCATAAAAACAATTGTATAACTAAAGTGTATAACCGCCATTGCTGCACTATCCAATTATCCCAAATTAGTTTCAACTGTTTTCAACATGATGTTACGTGTTCAAACTTGTAATTGTAGCACGTTAATGGTGGACAGTTTATGGCAGTGACTTACTTTCTTTACAAATATGATATGATAATGGTTGTCCATTGTGAAACACTGTGATGGGATACGAGGTCTTAACTTCATTTTCAGCTGCTGTTGTAAGCTCTTCAGTAAAAGCTTGGTACCGGAAACTCCAACGACGAACATAACGCCATATACTCCATTGTAATAGCCTACTTGAACCTATAGAGTGGACCAGTCACGGTAAGTCTATGCGCTCCATTTGCACACAGTAACGCTCAAGGAGGAACGCTAACGTGGAGTTCATAACATGCATTGGTACCTCATAAATACACATTCTGATTTTATTCTCCTGTGGTGTCGACAAAATATTCAGCAACACAACACCTTAAACCAGTGCAATTAGCCTCTACGTTTTACATCACTGGGCGTAAATAATTGATTGTCTCGATTTTGGAATGTATCGCAAACAAATAAGTCCATTCCTTTCGACCACCTGTGTCCATGTATTTTTGATATCCGGTTCCTTCAACCTTCGCAACTTCAAACTAAATACCTTGAATTTTACTTTTTTCATTACACTTTTTGTAGAATTTTTATTGAGCTTCTTCATTATAGAGTTAACAATGTTAATATAACTTATTTATTCTCTGTACCATTATACTAAATTTCAATGCAATCAAACATGATGATTCTAGATAATAGTTTTAATTACTGAAATGCCCCAAATGTGCGACATTGAAGATTTCGTCACTATTGAAATCATCTGACATTGATCGTACCTAATTAACCATTTGCAGAATATCAAGTTGTATGAAAAGTGGTGTGTCATGAAAATTTTATTGTGATGAACGACGAACGGACAAGTGACGACGAGGACTGACAATCAATTCACCTATCTGACAACTTAGTTAGATTCGCTGACAGAGTAGCTATTGAGTTAAATAGTGTGTATTCTTTGTGAACTGTTCAAAATGTTTGGGAAAAGGATTATTTTCGTTGTGGAGGGGTTATCGAGGAGGCATCATGGGCCAGTGGCTAGAGCAGTGGACTCACGATCAAAGGATGGCGAGTTCGAGCCCCGGCATGGCTGTGGTGTTGTGTCCTTGAGCAAGGCACTTTATTCCTCATTGTTTCTCCCCACCCAGGAGTGATGGGTACCTGGTAGGACAGTGGTTGTTATGTGTGCGTTTAGCTCTGCTGCGCTTATTGGCTGCACATGTGAGCTGTTGTTTGCTCCCCAGGGAGTTGAGTGGTATTATATAAGGTCCAGTGACCAGGGGTAATAATAATTGTAAAGCGCCTTGATCACATGTAGTTGTGGATATGTGCGCTATATAAGAACCAAATATTATTATTATATTATTATCGTGGAAACGGCTATTCACTCAGTTAGCTTAAAACCAAATAAAGACTGCTTTTGATTTATGTATCACATTTCCGCATGCGCTACGATTATACTCTCATGTCGATTGTGATTTATACATTAAAACTTCTCTGCCTGAATTTTGCAACTAACATTTCACATGCGCTTGATACTTCCGTTAGAGAAAAAAAATATGTCAATGAAAATTTAGTCTAACGCTTCGCCATGATTCCCCTCTTATTGATCATGAAAATCAATGAAGGCATAACGCACTGCAAAATGTAGAATTATTACAGTAACTTAATATGACCTGTGTAACATAGCATCATATATATAATCTACGGTAATTTGAGACAAGCCGACATACATACAGCGTAATATAAAAGCAGTTGTTAATCATCACTCCAAGATATCGTACCTTACAAAGTAAGGCAGGGTACCTTTAATAGTCTTCTTACCTTATATTTAAAACATGTCTGTTTTCTCTGTTCTATTATGGATGGGACCTGAAATACTCCGGCGAATTTGATAAACCGTGCATGCATCGAGTTTTTGTGAACTGTGAACTGTGCCGAGATGAGAGCTATCCCTGGCAAGACCATCCCAAATTGTGGTGTCTATTCGATATCTTCTGTTAGACACGATATATATGAAAACAACTTTTTAGTGAAGAAATCGAACAAGAATTTCAAGAATTGATAGCGAGCAAATAGAAAATTTGATAAGAATAGTACAGAAGTTAGGCTTTTGGCGCAATTTGTGGGCACACCCTCTTTTTCTAAGCCTCCATTTCACCCATGAAGCTCACAAAACGCAACTCTCGCCAAAACTCGCAACTCTCGCCAAAATTTGGGGACAAGGGAAAAGTTGAATTCACTAAATTCAGGGCGCAATTGTGATAATACCCTCCCACTACTCCCTCCCGGCACACTTACGTCCGCTTGTAGCTAAGCTTCAAGTTTTAATATTAAGGGGTAAACAACGCAATGCAATGAATGTAAACAAACCTTAGCAACCACGAACAACTACTTTCCCAAGCATGGAAACTACACTTAGCAACTGCGTTCTTGCAGAAACCTGTGTTTGTTGTAAGAGTCTGTGTGCTTAAAGTGAGAAAGTAAGAACGCTTGATCTGTATATTTTTAGAGTCTGTGTGTTTTTGTTTTTTCAAAGCCGTGCCCTCAAGCGGTCTTGGACAACAATACTTCCAATAGACCTATCTGGCTTGTAAGTTATGACAGTGTAAACCTTTTATATAATTTAGGCGGTGAATATACATGCAGCTAGCTGCCAAGCATGCCGCACGGTCCGGTCAATGGTCATCCCAGTAGTATGGAGTGTCAAATAATCCGAAATCAGAGGCTAAAAATATACAGAACGTGTGTGGGATTGTTTATGAAGCAGGATCTTTTGAGTTCAAGTGATGGAGACAGAGGCGGCGGCTCTATTTCTTCAAATTTCATTACTACAGCTACGATGAACTACTGCTACAATAACATAATGTATCAGTGGGTGGATAAGTGACGACCAGATCCAGTAGTGAGCGATGCGATCTGAGTATACGCATACACATACACTACGCTGTACATAAACATATACTAAAGTAAAGTGGTTGATTCAGGCTGTGATATAGCCGGTTTTGGCGGGAAAGTAAGAAGTGACTTTGATTTTGATTGGTTAGAGATGAGTCACACGTCAGAAAGAATTAAAACTATGAGTAAACACAGGATATTGAAAGGAACTGAACAGACGACAATCTGTCTTCATTGTCAAGGAATTAAGAAGTAGCTATCTTTGTATAACGTTTCTCAACAGAACGTTCGTGGTTCCACGAGTACATCGGCTACGATGCTAAGAGGTGCGTCGTGGTTTTATGGCCACTCGTTTTAATGATATTAAATACATACGCAGCTAGCTGCCGAACGATCCAAGAGTCATCCCCATTGGAAGTACTAAGACTTCAACTAATTCCATTACAATTCTTGGACCAATCGAGTAGATCAGTCACGGTACATCAGTCTATGGGTTCCATTTGCACACAGTAACGCGAAATGAAGGTCGCTACTATGGAGTTCATCGCATGTATGGGTACCTCATAAATACACATTCTTATTTTATTCACCTGTGGTATCAACAAAATATTCAGCAACACAACATCCAATGTCTATACCTTCAACAAGTGTAATCTAACTCTACGTTTCACATCACTGGCGCAGATTATCTATTGTGGTGACTTTGGAATGTATTGCATACCAATAAGTCCATATCTTTCGACCACCTGTTTGCATGCATGAATGACATACAGCTCCTTCAAGCCTTGCAGTTTCGAACTAAAATCTTGAATTTTACCTTCGAATCCTGATTTTTCATTACACTTTCTTGACTTTTTGTTGCGCTTCTTTTCGTTTGATAAATTGTAGAGCTAACCATGTGTGTTGGCATTGCCGAGACTTAGGAACTTTAGGTTAGTGCGACCCTGACGTCTGGAACCAGATTTACGATCCATGTCGAACAAAAACATGAAAACGATTGACATGATGCAATAAACACCAAGCTTCGCCTGCACACTTACTCAAACAGTGCACATGAGATGCAAGGTTCAACTAAAAAAAAGGAGTAAGAAAAATGGTGAAAGGAGATGAAACTTGCACGAGCAGGGTTCGGCATATGTTACTTTCTCACGCATCTACAACACACTATAACTGTGCTTAACCAATGCAATTTATTAGGACAATACAATAGGAACAGCATCAGCGGTTAATCAACATATGGTTCTCATGATATCAGGCACTGATGGTGTCATTTATATCGATGCTACATACTTCTGGTCCCATAGTAAGCAAATATTGATGATCTCCCGGTTTGAGTACTTAAGACGTGAAACAGACGGTAATGAACACCTTAACACACTATTACTTAACACACTATTTCTCTATTTCAAAGTCTCCTCATATTCTTGAATTTCAACGCCAGTAAGATCGTGGGTTAGGAGCCGACAGAAGACGTGTACAGTGCATTTGCAAAGGACACGGTATCAAAGCTGATATATTCAAGGAAACGTCACCGACGAGGAGCAATAAAAACATGGGCATATGACAGCGGGTGATAATCTCAACATGTAGACATATACTGACTGATCGATCCGGATAGCTCCACATGGCATACGAAATATACACATATGTGTCAGCATCAGTAATGAATCAACATATGGGTCTCACGATATCAGACACCGATGGTGTCATTTTATATCGATGCTACACTGCTGAAGTGCAGCGTTGAATAATATGCTCTTTCTCTGATTGGTCCATTGTCACTATTCACAGCGACTTAGGGAGTCTATTTGTATTGTTTTAATTATATTGGTAAGATTCAGCTACCCAATCGGATAAAAGCTTATTCAATGCTGCACATTAGCCCATGCTACATACTTCTGTTCCCAAAGTAAGCAGATATTGATGATCTCCCGGCTCGAGTACTTAAGACGGTGAAACAGATGGTAATGAACACCTTTTGCAATGATAATTCAGCAATACTCTTAAAGTACAGCTTTGGCAGTAAAGAAAGTAAACAAACTTTATGTGAGATGTCTTGTCTTAGCGAAAACTGCCAATGATATAATTACGATACTTATGACGAAGTTTTCATTATTTATTAATTATTTAATGTGGAAGAAAACTTACTGATTGAAATCATAATGAGTTATGGGATACAATAAAAGTAGAAGATGCTGAAATACAGAAATGTGATCGATGATGATGGTAGTCACAGAGTGTTATGTGTGTAGATTTTCTAAGCTTTTACTCATAAAAATTAAAAGTTCAAAAATGACATTCCCTGACGCAAAATAGCTACAAAATGTCGTTTGCTTGTCATTATGAAGTATAGTCGTTTCAATTCTGCATCTTGCTTTTTCCAATAAGAGACTGATACAGTACAGAGCAAGAGTGAGCTATTATCAGCAAGCAAGATTGGCTGCTATCTGTGCGATAACATTTCAGTGTGTGATAACATTAACTAATTTTCCGTTTGATTAACAGGAAGGCAATAATTGAATATTTAAGACGTAAAATTGAGAA
>LD351267.1:131274-161122 GCA_001465055.1 Ptychodera flava
AATATTTACAAACATAAAATGAGTGTCTTCTTTACCCTCTGATGCTTAAAGAAGTGGTATTGATCTCGAAATGTCTTAAAGAAGAGTTCATCAATGAAGAACGATAACTTTAGGATATGCAGTGTGTAGGCCATTTATTTGAGAATGCAGTTTTACGAAAATTTCAAACAGTTTTCAACAGATAAACACCTTATTATATCTTTGTGCACTAATAATTGTACCTGCCTCGATGGATTGAAATACGTACTACAAGACTGATACGTTATCAGTGTTGTCCTTAGAAGCCGGGTGCCGGGTAAATAACCCGGCTGTTTTGCATTTTTCCCCGGCTACTTTTAACGAATTAGATTATTTTTATAGACCTATTAATTTCGGTATTGCACTGCCAGCTGTTAGACGGCAAACGTACGATTAGCAGTTTCGCGACCCCTTTCCCCGCATGGAACTGCACAAACATAAAACAGTTTCTAAATACCCATTTGTGGCTTTTTTAGCCCGATCTTTTATGCGTCAAATAGTGTGATTGGCTGATGGACGCGCCTACGGTGTTGCCTTTGTTACGAGCAGTGTAATTGGTTTGATTAGTATGAAGGTCATCTTAGGTCATTTTTAACAGTGCCGTCAAAAAGAAATGTGGCGACGGCCACTGGCACCTTGCCGATGGAATATTTTTTCCCGAAGAAAGCCCGTTCGAAAGGTATACTTGATTCCAACAATACATTTAGTTTATGTATGAAAAACTTCAATTTCGCTGAATTTGTGAGAGAAAAGCGCCGAAAAGATGTGATTTTGATCGACGGTTCGAAGTTCATGAGACTGGCAAGCTAGTTTTCCGCCGCCGCGCTGGCTGTCAACGTCGTACTACGAGTATGATCTTTTCAACAAATCAAGTTATTCTCAGAGCAATACCGACGCATTTTCTAGATTAATTTTTTTTAAAATGAGCTAGAACTATTTGAATGGTTATTTTATTTCCATCGATTATTTTTACGTACTAGAATCCACGGTCACAGGCATGTGTGTTGCCGACCGTCGCATCATCATCACGGCTCACGGCCTCACCATGGCGCTGATCCCCCGACAACAGGACAATACGTCGTGGATTCCGGCATGGGTTCAATTTCACTGCGCTTCTCCACGTTCTGTATGTTGGGTTGCCTGATAGTGTCCTTCGATGGACCCTCTGAATCATTTTTTTTCACGGACTCGTGGAGCAAATTCGAAAGAAAATGTTGTTGATTCCTTCCGACGCCATACTGCATATCTGCTTTGAACAAATTTGGGGACAGATGATGATCGTGCACGGTTGGCATTTATTAGTAATTTGTTGCAACATTTCTGTCAATCACTCACTTTGTGTCATAAGTTTCAGAAACTATGTGGTAATGAAGAATAGGAAATGAGCAATGAAATGAGCAGACTGCAGGTGATTTAGGCCTAAGATGAAATGTTAAATCTTCACTGCAAATAAAACCATAAGTGTGTCATAAATAATACAATCAAAACAAAATCATGTTTGTTTGTTTTGTTGTATGTGAACCACGTCTAAGACACACAACAAAAGTACTGTTTCAGTCTCAGCTAAATGTCACCTCAGATGCCACCAAAGAACACCATTTCCACTCCAAAATTTCATTTTTTGCCTTGCGAGAGGGGGGACACCCCCCTCTCGTGCTCTCCCCCCTCGTTCGCTACGCTCACTCGCCGCTCGGTCGCTTCGCTCCCTCGCAGTCTCCACCCGTCTACTTTCTTCAATTACCCGGCTACTTTTAAATATAAGGACAACACTGGTTATGGTTACTATACCCTTGCTTACCATAGATTGTGTTTGTTTAATCAGTCCAATCTTTCTAGCCCATTCGTCCACAGCCCGTGAAGCGACATCCTTTTTGCGGTAATCCGTGACGTATACAAAGAGTCTACGCTCTTGAAACGTCTTCGGCATTTGATGAGACATCTTAAAGATAATTTACACAAAAGCTTTAAGTACATGTGCTTGTCGAGCCCTAAAAATGACTGATAAATAAACACTCCTAGACGCGAGATTTAAGTTAACTTGCATTGCACTTTACACAAAAACGAATTTGTTAGCCTTTAAAGTGTACTGTTAGTGTCAAATAGATAACTCAAAGATATTTTTATGATTAAAAAACAAAATCTTTAAACTTGTTTCCGAAAGGACTCTTTTTACAGACCAAAGTGGATGCACTTCACCAGTTAACGTTAACAAAGACGCAAATGTTTTTACCTCTTCCGGTAGTGCATGTCTCGGAACGGGATTATCTTTGCTGTAGAAGAGCATGTTGTCAATAGGATTTTTATCTCCTATTCCGTAGTCCATGCTTATAATCTGCAGTAGATCACACAGGACAAAAATAAATTACAGATTTGAGTAGTTTCGAATTTTTTCTACAAAGTAAAAATGACACTTACGAAGTGTGTGTTGTAAAACGTTTTCTGTGCATGATAAAGCAAAACTGAGGTGAAGGACAAGTTAAGGTAGCAATTCTCGTTATTCTCTGATAATTTCAATTTTCATGACAGATAAACGGATATGATACATATGTTACCGTAATTCTGAGATCGTCTTCTTCTAAAGACCCGTCATTGGCTTTAGATGCGATGATGTCCTCTTTTCGTATGTCCTGTGGGTAACAATCAGTAGGAGAGAATAAAACGGTGTTAGGAATGCGTATCAATGAAATATAGACTAAGATTTAATTAATTAGACACAACACAGCTTCTTGATCTACGACGTTCTATCCTAGTCATAGAGCAAGTACCTGTCTCATCATGAGAGTAGTTATAAACATCGTATCGTATGCAAAGAAACATTCTTTGAAACTTTACCTTTTCGCTCACATCAGTAGGAAATTCCACTTTAAAGACCGGTTTGTAGATGTCTCTTTTCCCAATCCTTTCCAAGATTGAGCGAGCTTCCAACAGGCTTTCATCCGCATATGATTTTAGGATCTCATAATACATACTGTCATCTAAGGTCATGTAAACATCCATGTCATTGAGTATTTCAGTCATACCAACAGCTTCCCTGAAAAAGAAATTATATAACTTCACATTTTTGAAAGATTGGGGCATGAACATATCATTTTCTCAACTCTTCCTCAAAGTAAATGAGTTTTAGAGGGCCTTAAATAAAGAAGATTTTTTATTAACGATTACACCACTCTGTTCAAGAAGCTCTTTTTCTTCATAAGCTTTTTTCTACGTCATATAATGCCAGTGTCTTGGATTTTGCACCATGAATTATAATATTTTTCTAAATTGCAGAGGAAGAATTATCTACAGGACTTATTATATCAAGGATACACTCACCCATTCTCTCTTCTAAGCTGAAGATGTGGTGCAGCAGCAACAAAAGCATCAGTTATCCTGAAAAAAAACATCGAATCATTTACAATTTTTGACAGAAATGCCAGTTTTTACATGAAAGATATTTAAAAGCAATACATGAATCGAACACTGGTAAAGTTCCCAAAAAATAAGATAATTGTAGATTTTTCCGTACTGTATACGACTTATTCTATGCCCAGGAACCTTTATATTAAATTTGAATGAGTGGATTCCAGATAGTGTTTTACTAAAATGCCGAAAATGTGCAATATTGCAGATTCCGTCACAATTTCCACACATTTGACTAAGATTAATTCCTGTTACCTGTTTACTGAATATCGAAGCTCCATGAAAAGTGGTTTGTCATGAGAAGTCTAGCGTGATGGACGACGGCCAGGCAAGTGACTACGATGGTCAGTCAGCCAATCTGACAAACTCAGAGTGCTGATAGCATAGGCAATGAGTTAACAGCGTGTCTATTCTATACTTTACGAATGTGAACCCTTCAAAAAGTTATTGTTTTGATGAAGGAAGGGAGTTTTTGTAGAAACAGCTGTCCACTCAGTTTGCTAAAAGCCAAATACAGGCTGCATTTGATTTTATGTATCACATTTTCGCACGCGCTGAGATTATACTTACATAATGTCTATTGCGATTTTCACTGGATGAAATGTCGTCAAACTTCTCTGTCTGAATCTTGCAAGTAACATTTCACATGCACTTGATGCTTCCTTTAGAGGAAAGATAAGTTCATGAAAACGGCGCGTAAACTCTTTGCCAAGACCTCCCACATATTCATAGTACGAATAAATAAAGGAATGAAACTGCAAAATATAGAATTATAACTTAACACAATAAAAATCAATCAGAGGTACTTTGAGACCAGATAACAAACACAAAGCATACAAGCACCTTGTAAATTATCACTCAAGATACTGCATCTTTAAAGGGATGGTAAAGTAAGTTCAAACAGTCTTCTCACCTTGTCTCGAAAACAGATCTGTTTTCTCTGTTCCGTTTTGGACTGGACCTGCAACACTCCGGCGAACTTGATAAACCGTTCATGCATCGAGTTACCGTGAACTATACCGAGATGGTAGCTATCCCTGGCAAGACCATCCCATTCGCTGGCGTCAATTCCATTTCGTCTGTTTGAAACTATCTATATGAAAACGATAGTGATGAAGTTGAACAAGAGTCCAAGAATTTCAAACCTGTAACGCCCATCGATCCAAAAGAAATTTGATACGTCATCAAAAACCCAGCGAGACTTATGCCTAACAGTAAAGTGTGTATATAGGCTACAACATTAAATTTATGTTGTATTTTTGATTCTCCCTTTGCTATATTCTTAAATTTATCACCAAACAGAGATGTCCAATTGGTGTATATTACTGTTTTGTAATTTCTTTAGCTACTTTTTGGTTACTTTTGGCCTGATATAATTAGCATACATTTGATGAAAATATATTTAAGGTACATTATTTGTGTCTTTTGACCTTATATTGTTGCAAACGAGCAGTTGAGAATGTCGTTCGACGAAAGATGTCTAAAAAACGGTCGACCATAGACAACTTCCATCCCGTTTGCGTACACTGTATAGAAAAACCTTTGGTCAGATGTTATTGATGGCTACTTTTAACCCCAGAGTTGGCAAGCGTTGACCTGCGATCAGACCACACTGCTAACAGCTATCTGGGCTGCTGTAAGCATCCGCGTGTAAAAAAATAACCCCCACAAAGTGAAAGTCGAGAGCGCGGTGTTGCAGTTTCGGGATTCCCTATTACCGATGCCGGTTGCTCAGTTACATTTTGACGGTCAATTTTTCAAGGTGGTCTTGACGGCCAATCCTGCTCTTAGATCACCATTCTTTGCTCCTACATAGCACATTTGTGTAATGGGCATTTGAAATGCCAACAAGCTGCAAGAAGCCGACGACAAAGCCTATAATGGCGGATATTTTTCGTCTCGTTTGTACCTCCATGTAGACTTGCCCAAAGCCTGTGGGCATAGAAATGTCAAAACAGAATAAAATGAAGGGATAAACTTCAGTAGACAGTCACATTATTGTCGAGGTGATCGCGAAATTGAAGCAATATACTTTGGCGACTGACACGTACATCATGTACATTGTTGGGTGAAAGCTAGCTCTGCGTGGCAGGGCTGTGCCAAACCGCTGGCAGCACCTCAGAGTTGCGGTGTGCAGTTTGTCCACCAAAAACAAACCAATTTTTAATCCCAAACTTGCATTGAGCTTCGTTTTTGAGCACACCCACCTCGCCTGGGTACACGATGTGCTCAGCTGCGCTTCTAAACTTACACAAAGCCCATTTTTGGGAGTGGGTCGGAGGCACTAAGGCCGCAAGCGACGTATAGGGTCTTGGCAACTGTCATTGCGATCTACTCACTTTTGGTTCGAAATGCGATTCAACTGATACAAATAATTACACGATGCACAGAGAATAACAACATTCGAACAGATCTTGTGTGTCGAGAGGTGACTCCAATCCGGAGCAGTATCGATTGACAGTACTCGCCCGGCTCGGTGTCACGATGTCACCGAAGCTATACTGTGCACTGTTCAGTCCGAGTGCAATGTTTCCTGTTTGTAAACGAACCAACGTAATGGCAAGAAAATGTCCTAAAAATCTTAAAAGTTGACGAAGATTTGCTAACGATCAAATGCACAGAATATGCATTACTCTGTACCTGTTTCACTATCACCACAGCAATAATCTGACATAGTTTTAGTTTTACCATTGACACAATTGCGTCTATGCTTTTATTTCTGTTTCACAGTCCGTGTCATCGATACTAAAATCAAACTTACAAGCTAATGCTCTGTTTAGTGTCACTATTTTACAGTAGTTTTTGAGACATGATTTTCTTTTTGCGCCGTGTGCTCCTCGATATCCATTGTGCTGAAGTTAGTGTGTAGGTCACAGGCCGTTCACGTTCCAGCTGTACTTTGATGGTTAATGTATGCGTAGTAATATTGGTCATGTGCTGGGGTTCAATCGGCGGTTGGTTCAAATCGCGCGGACGCCCTTACCAACATTAAAACCTTGCCTTAAAGGGCTAGAAGGTGGTTTTACATATCCTTGAAGCCGTCCATAGTCATAATTTAGGTCCCCTTATGATTTGACCGGGGATTTCAGTCATCGAAAAAATGAAAAAAGGTCAAAAGATAGCAATAATATCCCTTTAAGTGAATACTAATGGTAATTACAACCACTATATAAAGATAATCCTAAAATTGAGCAACATATGATCACAAGAAAGTCTTAATGCATTGACTCTCTCTCTCTCTTAATAGAGACAAAGCAATTTTGCAAGGGCTTTAATCATTTCTGCCCATTAGTTCTCGTATATTAATCTGAGCTTGGGCATCAATTAACGCATGACTTGAGTACTCACGATTCTATATGAATTTGCTCTAAATGCCAGGAAGGCATTACCATGAGTTGGCAAAGATATATAGGTGTGGTGACGATGATACAAAACACTATTTCGCGTAAGCTGTACTCCTTGGAATATCTTCCGATTCATGTGCTATTCACACTGTTTTACTACTGATTTTATCCAAAATACTGCTGTAATGATGTTGCCCCGGTTGTCATGGTATCTTTATACCATATGTGACACAGGCAAGACCGAGTTATCAAGATTTAAAAACCTTCATCTGACGCCTTGTCGAGTTTTTGAACTCACCTCATACAAGAAATATCGGTACGGACTAGTCGCTTGATACGAATCTGCCTGTAAGAATAGAAAATTATGTTTTGAACCCCTTCCACAAAATGAAATTATGGTAATTACAGTGAGTGAAAGTGGCTGTCATGGCCAATCTAAAAATGAGAAATAACTTAATTAAATGTGCTATAAATAAACTATAGGGTTACCGTACGGTTGAGAACCGTTTTTCAGCCTTTTTAGACTTTCAAGTCGGCGAAAGTCCAACATCATGTCATAATCTGACTATATACACAGCTGACAATGACGTCAACATTTGAGAAAATTTTTCCCTGCTAGTAAGGGCATACATAGAAGTCGGGTATTCGAATTTTCGTAACTCGTTCCTTGCTGTGACTCCAAAGACAGGAGTAAACACGTTGATGTTTATGTTTTCAAAATCGATAATTAATGTGATCGACAAATTAAACAGAAACATTAACGATGGTAATATGGATGAGATAAACAACGCTTTACCTTGACATACGTGTTTCCAAATTCAAGTGGTCCGTAGATCATTTCTTTCACCAGATGAAATTCATTGTCCATCATTTGGTATCCATATGTCTTGAAAACTTCTTGCAGCTTGTACTTTTTCACCATCAGGTCAAATATCTTAACTGATGCAAGTGTATACTGGAATACAATATATTTATCAGAATTAAACACAAAGAGCACAACATGAACAAATGGAAGATTTAGATCGACAAGAGAGTTTTAAGTTTCAACTATAAATGCTGAACACATTTCATCATGGATTTTGCTTCCACGCTAAAGCCTGCGTCATGTGTTTGCCTTATTACCGAGCCAACTTACGTCTGCAATATTAATCATCCCTGTCTCTTTCCTCGAAAAGCAGGTAAGCATTGTTAAATAACCTGAGACGAGACAAGATATTCATGAGAATTTGTCTTCACTTACGGTGAATTCCTCATACCCTGTTGGTTGTAATGCTGGTATTATTCTGTCTTCAAACAGGCTTGAAAATGGACCATGACCTTGTAAGTGAAAGTATCATACATGATGTAAATATATGTTTAGCATAAAAATTCAGCACAACACTTTTCAAGTGGGTTTGCTGTTATGTTCAATGACAGTAAAGGAGATGTATTGCGACTTGTTTGTTTTTTGAAATTTCATATCAAGGCTTTCAAGATTAAACAGATTCCTACGTGGTTTTCTACACTAGATTTTGTATTTTTTGACATCCAAATGGACGTTTCGAGGGTCAAGAAGATATGGCCAACCTAAATCGAGACACAATGCGGCAAGACCGACACAGAGTCCCTCTTCTTTGGTTATGCCGAGTGTATTCTGATAGTTGTCCTTCAGGTGTCTGACCAATTTCAAGGCAAGGAAACATCTTCTGTATATATATAAAACGGAAAAAATACGCATTAAAAGTTCACCATTGAAAGTCAGACTACATTCTTAACTTTTTTGATAGACAAGAGAGCCTCTATCTGTGAATGCATTCACATACCAACCAAGGGCAGTACTAAGCTAATAACTCTACCGCAGGTGAAGAATATGTAGTATGAAAAAGGAACATGAATATGGCCACTGGATTTAGCACACATATATCATGTAAGGTCATTATCTTCAACGATATCGATATTGAATTATGAAGTTCCGTCAGCTTTATCGGCTGTCTTTAGTCATCTGTGAACTACCTCTTACAACATCTTGGTGTTACTGAACAATTTTAAGTTAGGTAATTTTTGTCATAGATATGTGGCAACTCCAGCATTTCCGCATCGTTTCACCAAGTTATTATTTAGGAGCATCTATATATCCTACAGTTGTTTACAATATCATAGGATATACTCAACAAAGCCACTTTGTTTCACGCTGTGTTATTAGCTTGTGATACATGCGGGGTTATCGTACCCGGCCAGTCAGTTAAATTGATTTGCGTGACCGGATAAGTAGACTGAAAGATCCGTTGCTTGAGGACACTCTCTACGCTCCTCTCCTCTTACGACTGGACGTGGTCGGTCTCATGCGGCGGGGAGATGAAAGAAATTTAGTCACGCCTACAGCTACAGAAGTTGATGCAGAGTGCTGTTGAATATTTATGAAACTAAGTCCTCTCTCTGCATAAGTATGGTGTTCATGTAACACTGTCAATCAATTACCATTACAGTCCCCAGTCTGTACATTCATTTTAAATGTAAACATTCACACGTAGTAGGAATTAGTCAAACAGGTAGATGTCCGATCAGGAACGAGCGAATTTTGCTACATTGACAAATTAATTTTAGCTCAATGCTGCAGAGCGGACAACATGGCCTTCGCGACCACAAGCCCGCAAGTGCAGGTGTGAGCAAATTTTTTTTTGAGTCGCTAGCCAACGGGCTAGTATCCCTCAAAATTCATCACCAGCCCATGGACACCTTCGTGCAGTGACCGTTATTAGCCTAGCCCCAGTTTACACTGGTCCGCTGGTTACCTAAATTTTGTGAAGTTCACGATTTCACTACTTGCTTTCCAACTGCAAAATGTGAGTAAAAACTTGCGCTTAGCATGAAGACTTCTGCCTAAACGAAAGTTATGAACCAATCCATTATCATTTTTTAGGCAAGATTTTCCTAAAATCGGATATTCCTAGGCAAAACATGAAATTTCAACATTTGTACATCCTAAAGTTGTCAAGTTGAAAATAGTTCCATTTCCCTTTTAGTCAAGTAATGGCTATGCGGTCTGCGACTTCATCGACGAGTTACCATTTAATCATATGGAGCGCGCGACGTTTGATGTACGAGGCATGTAATAATACCTTTTGAGGAAAGAAAGGAGTAAAGATGACAAGATAATGTTGAATGGAAGTTCATGTGACGGAACTGCAAGTGAAACCAAACTACATTGCAGTATTTTTAATCTACGGCCTTTGTTCTCTAATAGAAGAGTCCTTCTGATGTGTAACTCGACGTACGACGTTCGTTTTCTCTCTTGATACTAGCACAGACATGGTTTCTTGTCTGTGACAGCAGCCATTTCGTCACTCACAGCAGTGGTCGGAATAAACTGTTATTTTATCAAAGAATTTCACTGATGACTACAACGAATTTCACGGCATTGTACTGTGTTTTTCGTTTGTGTTTATGCATGCTGCAAAGACGCACACACATGGCATTGATACTAGAGCCAAAGCAGTTCAATTTCAAAACGTACAACCCAAGTGGATTACGTTTTCATGCTCAACTTTTCTTTTTTTCTATATTAACTTCAATCTGTAATTTCTCTGAACAACGTTTCCTTCATCATTTAATTGAATACGTACTTTGATATTGAATCTGGGTAAAGATTTTCATGTCAGTTAGGCTTGGAAACCGTTTCTGTGTTCCGAGTCGCTTTGCTTTTACGCAAAGATGTTCTCTATTTGGTTTGATGCCAATTGATGTTGTTACTCGTCTAATTTACTAAACTACTTGCCCGGCGGTACCAATGCTATATCCGTGAGCTCGGGCTTGTGGATTTGCTCACCGGAGGTTTAAGTGTGTTACCGACAGAAACTGTCAAAGGTCTGCCTTTACTTCGTATTCAGCACAATTATAAGTTTTTCCGAACACTTTCTTATTGCCTCGGTGTAACATGCAAGATTGATTTCGAATGCAAAATCACGATCGTTATTGATTGGCAGAGTTGTTGCATTACCATAGATATCATACTGCAGGTAATTACAATGGTTTTTTTCTGCCAGTTGTTGACATTACAGAAATAGGTGAAGTCATATGCTAATTTTTAATTAATCATGCACTTCGTGGGCTGCATGGGCGTGATATAGATCTCAAAACTGCCAATAAATTTCTTGACGAAATCTGATTGGTGCAACAAAATGCGATCGGGACTGATACAGTGACCACATCCATTGGCATTCGTAAAGAGGGGAAGCGTTGAGGGCGCCCTTGAGCGACGGATCTTTCAGTCTACCGGATATGCCATGCCATGTTAAATTTGTGTTGCTGGTTAACTATACTACGCAAAAGATCTTCAAAATAACTTGATGTAAATTATAATAAATTAATATGACGCAATTTCTTACCCAATACTGTGTTCGAATCTTGTATGAACAGATCCAGGATACACAAAATTCACTGTGCCAAGCTTTTTTATGTTTCTGAGGCGTTGGAACTCAGGTGTATCAATAATCGTCATGTATATGGGATCCATTTCAATGGTACCATGGATTGGGTCTTGGATTACCTGCGATTTGGTTAAAAAATTAACATGATGATGAAAGAATATCTTTGACATAAAACCTATTAGGATGTACTGCACATTAGCTTGAATGTACGTTAGACCCATTTTGGTCACGTTATTTCAGATTTTAAAGCAACATGATTGGAACTAATTTGGGATAATTGAATGATGAAGTAATGTCGAATCAATCTTCAAACGTAACCTCCTCTGCTTTTCTTTTTAAGTTATACGCTTGTTTTTTATGAGTATTCTGTAATATCGAAACATTCAGCTATACGGAACCTAACACTTTTGAGAAGTTTGAAAAATATGGAAATCCAATTATTCCCAATTAGTTCCAATCGTGTCAAGCTTTACTGAAATAAATATATTGCAACTTCATACCCAACAATCTCATCTAAAAATTGTTATCGACTCAGATTTTCATCTAATAGATTCATTTCCTAAGAAGCTAGTAATGCAATAAGCATTCATGAGCAGAATTACAATATCCATTCCTCATGAAACCAGATGTGAACTCGAATTTGCTCACGTGTTTTAAAACAGGTTCATTAATAGTAGCACGCTTCACAGAACAATAAGATATCTGTTATGTCATTATATGTAGCAGGTTTCATAAACTTTCGCACAGTACTCTCACACTTAAATCACTCATCACAAAACTTTATTTAATATGCAAATGAGCTGTTTATTAACTTGACACTGCTCAATGCTTCATGGGACAATTAGATATCTATCAGATCAACATATGTAGCACGTTTCATCAAATTGAATGCTGTAATTATGGAGTAATATCATTAATTACAAAGTTCATTAAATATGCAAATGACCTATTTAATAACCTGACACTGCCCAATGCTTCTCAGAACGATTAGACATTTATCAGATCAATATCTGTAGCAGGTTTCACCGAATTGAGTGCCGTAATTTCAGAGTTATATGTATAATTACAAAGTTCATTAAATATGCAAATGAACCCTTAATGAACGTCACGCTACTAAATGCTTTACACCACAGTTAGATATCTGTGGGATCAGTATCTGCAGGAGATTTCATCAAATTTGGTGCAGTTATTTCGGGGTCATATGACCAATTACAAAACTTAATAAAATATGCAAATGAGCAATTTATTAACTTTCACTGCCCAATACTTCTCATTACAATTAAATGCATATTAGATCAATATTTGTTACATGTATCAACAAATTTGGTGCAGGAATTTCAGAGTTTTGTCACTCATTACAAAAGTTTATTAATATGCAAATGAGCAGATAACTGACATGACACTCACAGTATCATCATAATGTTCTGAGATAATCGTCTGTGAAAAATTTCTTAAAATTTGTGCAGTATTTCTTGATATATGTCGACTGTCATTACTGTCTCCATAGGAAACCATTGTATGAAAAAAATGATATGTCACGACTTCATTAATATGCAAGCCACACTGACCAAAATCTAATCAGTTCTTTCAATTAGCATATGGTACCTGTCTACCAAATCTGATTTGAATTTTTCAGGCGTTTTTGAGTTATCTTGTATACAGACAGACAGACAGACAGACAGACAGACAGACAGACAGACACACACACACACACACACACATGGGCAGACAGACAGAAATCGCTGTGACATTAGCTCACGTATGTGAACACGTGAGCTAAAAATCAACTATAACACGTTTGCCAGGCCAGTCCCAAAATGCTAGAAAAGGTAAGATTTCTAAAATTAAAACTTTTTCCATACCTTAGTAGCTCGTCTCATTCGAAGTGGTATACGTTCAGGTTCAGTGACTTGTGATGAAGACACAAACTGCTCCTCTGTAAAAACTAATAGATCTCTGACAGATTTTGTACCACTATAATCTTTTACATTGGTAAAGCTCTATGTTTTCTGGAACTTTGGAAACCTGTTACTATATACTCATTTCATGGATACTACTTGTCAAGTGACTGATGTATTATTTATGGAGGGAAAGTACTAAAAAATATTTAATGAACGAACATGCACATGACAATACAATGTAATCATGCCTTTTATCATTTGTTTTGTGACAATAATGATATGATTATAAATAAGAATAGCACTACCTGTGCGTCTGTATTGTAAGAGTGCTTTACATTGTCTGTATTCCCATGTTCGAATGTTCGCTTTGACGATGATTGTGGTAGTGTTCAGTTTCTTCAATACATCTTTCGTGACGAGATCCTTGCGAAAAATTTCATCCAGTTTTCCACTCCACATGTCTGACCATATCGTCTCAAGCCCCTCCATGGTTTTGACCTTTGCTGACACTATTAGACTTTCTCTAGGTGAAATTTTCGCAATTGCAGTATCATTGTTATTTAGGTATTCCTTTACTTCGGGTAACTGGTTGTCGTTGTTTATGTGATCAAGTATACACTCATCAAGCTGTGACTGAGGCTCAGTATCCATGCTGTCCCTTACAGTGACCTTGATATCTGTTAAGAAAAAGATGATGATGATGATAATGATGATGATGATGATGATTATCATTATTATTATCCTTTATTTAAACTCGATACACTGTTGAGCCTCTGGCTCTTTTCACAAAGTGTCGAGTAAAACAAAATTTACACAATTTACCTTAAAAAATTACAGGAAGAAAACTTTAAGCTGTAAAAAATACAAATGTAAAAACTCTTCAAGTAAAAAACTTATATAAAATAATTAAAAACTACATGAAAGTGAGAGGATCCCAACTATTTAAACCAGATATGAACTGAAAATGCTCACGTGTTTCATTATATATTGCAGTTGTGTGGTAATTTATTTTTTACATGTCTGCAACTTCACTGAAAGTTTTATGATCAACATCATGAACAATATGCACCACAGATTAACTCAAAAGGTCATTAAGTATACAAGTATGTAATTAGCTGAATGAAAATACTAAATTTCTTTGACTGCTGTCATTGTATCACCACTTTATATGACAAGCGTAATTGCCATTGGTCAAGTCCTTCAAGCTATATTTGCCAAACTGTGAAATTCATTAGATATGCAAATTATTAATTAACTGACATGAAAATACGCGATGACTTTCAATATTGTTATAACTTGGTATAATAATCAATTTACATAGCAAGTTTCGTCAACTTTGGTCTAGTTAATACAGATGAATGTCCGTAATTAGGAAAGCTTATTCAATATGCAGATAAGGAATTGGCTAAAATAAAAATGTTTAATGACTTTCAATAATGTTGTATCGTAGTATTTTTAATGTACATAGCAAGTTTCGTCAAATTTCGTCTAGTCAATATCCCTAATTAGGAAAGTTCATTAAATCTGCGAATTAGGAATTGGCTGAAGTAAGAAAGCTTAATGACTTTCAATAATGTTGTGAACGTACATATCAGGTTTCATCAACTTTGGACAAGTCAATTCAGATAAATATATCTAATTAGGAAAGTTTATTAAATATGCAAATAAGGAATTGGCTGAAGTAAAAATGCTTAATGACTTTCAACAATGATATATCGTAGTATCTTGAATGTACATAGCAAGTTTCATCAATTTTGTTCGATTCAATTCAAATATTTATCCCTTATTTCAAAAGTTCATTAAATATGCAATTAGGGATTGGATGAAGTAAAAATGTTTGATGACTTTTCACTAATGTTAAATCATAGTATCTGTAATATACATACCAAGTTTGGTCAATTTTGATCTTGTCAATTCAGATACATCCCTTATAAGGAAAGTTCATTAAATATGCAAATTATCTTTCATGTCATCCCTTAAAATTTTTCACAGCTGATATATCTTGGCGTGATCAACATTTTTAGCAAATCTCATCAAATTGTGTGCAGTCGTTCTCAATGTATATCGGTTTTTTTTCTAAAATTATTAATTACAAATGAGCAAAACGTAAGCAAGCCACATCCACCAAAAATTAATCACTTCTGGCCATTTGCAAACTGAATCTATACAAGATTTGATTCCGATCTGATGACCCGTTTTTGAGATATCGAGCACACAGACAGACGGACAGACAGACAAACAGGCAGACAGACAGACATGCATACAGACAGACAGATATCGCTGCGACATAAGCTCACGTGTGTGAACACATTAGCTAAATATGGCACTTGCAGTTTCTTTTGAATGATAGAGGTGAAGAGCTAGATTAAATATCTCCAGGCAAAGTATTCCATATTTTAATCCTGTTATACATAAAACTTCTTTTGAAAAATTGGGTTCTATGCCCTGGAGTATACAAATATTCTCTATTTGCAGATCTGGTGTTACACCTCTAAAACTTTAAGATACTCAGGAGCAAGATTTTTCAGAACTTTGTACATTAAAACTGATTTATTATATATGAAACTCTTTCACGAATAGGCAACCATTTTAAGGACTAAAATAAAACGTAACTTGGAGTATTAAACTCTTGATCTAAAATCACTCAAGCAACAGATTTCTGTCTTTCTATACGAGATAAAAGAGTGGTTGAACAATGACCCCATACGATCGAACAATATTCAAAATAAGGTAAAATGAAACATTTTTATTTAAAAATGGTCGTATACGCTTAAACTGTAAAAGCTTTAAAGCAACTTTACTACATACTTTACTGACATGTTTATCCCAGGCAGATTCTTTGTGATAGTAGCCTCGAATTACGATGTGATAATCCTCAAGCAGTTCAAATGCAAACCTGTTATCTGTGCACGTAAACGGCCATTCTCTTCAACATTTTAACCAAGCAATCGTACTGAAGTATATATTTAATGATTTTTAGTAGTTTTAGGACAAATATAAAAGTAGTGAGGACATTTTACTTCCGCACAATATTGTCTATTCGAGGCACTAACGGTGAGTCAGAATAATTATTTGAAGAGGCTTTCTTGATTGTTGATGGTGAACAAAATAATGCACTGGTATTTAACTCACCAAGGTTTTCGCCAGTGTCCTGATTGTTCTGACTGTCAATGGGATCCGGTCCTGTTTGACTTTGCGATGATGACACAGAAGAAGACGAACTTTCTCCAGTACAGGTGACATCGTCATGACCTGACAACAAATATGGTTTAAAGATAGTTCACATATCATTGCATGTAAGTTTGAAACGCATATCGGACGAAAACAGCAATCATCAAGGTTGCCGTCAGGTGACCATTCAACGTTAAGACTTAGTTCAACTCTTTGCCGTCAGCGTATAAGCATGTCTATAAAAATTAAGCAACAATATTGTGACTCGCATGGTCTTTGAATCACACTTCTTCAAAATAATGACATAATAGTTCTTACCACACTTTTAATATATTAATTCAAGAGGCCTTGATTTTTATAGTTCAAAACACGGTCAAACGTAGTTCAAAATGATGTTACTTTGAATCAGAATATGTTGTCACAACCATAAGGCCGCTTTTCATGAACGATGTTTGGTACACACAACATTAGAAATATTAAACACCTACCCCTGTGAGCAGGTAGGCCTGGTTTTGAGGAGGCTCCACTATGATCCATTGATTGTCGAGTTGAACCATCGTCAACTGCAATGAAAAGACAACTATATGGATGCCTGTCACCTTGTTTACTGAACACCTCTACTTAATCACGCAAGGGTAAGCTAAAGGCTTAAGTTTTACTTATCGGATGAGCACTCGAGTCAACAGCTTAACTATCAGAATGACATTGTTATACTTTCACTTGTAAAATTGCCTGTGCTAATCTTGAAGCAAAGTAACTTCCTTCCCGAATTTAAGGGAGATATGTAACATGGGGAAACTGCTCCTATATATAGTAAGGTAAAAAGAATATAAAAAAAAGAAAAGTCAATTTTTGCAAGTAAAATCAATACATGGAAATTCTTATCACATCAAATGTAACAACATATTAGAGCACTTTAGTCTCATTACCTTCACTCCCCGGACAATTTGTCATCAGTGACTTCATCATCTTCGCAATCGTTCCCTCCGACGCTGAACTGTTAATCAGGGTTTTCAACTCTTGACTCCGACGAAATTCTCTGTCATAATTTCCGAACATCTTATTTAGTGACGACGTCCATTCTCTGACCATGTTGCCATGATTCTGACCTGCTCCAATGTTGACAGTGATGTTGTCGGAATGAAGTGTTAGATTTGCATCCTCACTTACGAATCTCGCCAGACCGCAATGATTGCTTAGCAAGCAGGGCGTGCCAGCTGCCAGACAGTTCAAACCAATTACTGAAAAAGTACTTTCTAAGTCTTGGTCGACAAGGACTGTACACTGCCTCAAAGCTGTAGATATAGCACTTGCTTTCGTATTTGAACTGGGGACGACTGTAATCTTTGCTGGGCCGGGTCCCGGCTGCTTGGCAATTTGGCCGTTAAGCCAAGATCTTAAGTCTTCTTCAGAGATGTTTGCCATGTGAACTTTCAATATCGGATTCACGTCAGGGAAGTTGCCGGACATTTCGCAAATTGACTCGACGATACTATCAAATTTGGCTAATTGCCTAGGATTTTCGCCGTGTTCATTGCAAATCATGAGAATTTCAGCGTGAGTTTTGATATTCGCCGGGCTTACTACCAGTTTCGAAAATTGTTCTTCAGGATATGGTAGATAACACTTGCATTTTGGCCTACCTCTGTCATCCAGACCTCGAAATTGATTCTTAAAATGGTTATATACTATCTGTCCGACAGCGGCTACAAGATTAGACATGACAGCACAGTCGTCTATTTCCTTTGCCATCTCTTCTTTAAAGCCAGGGGAATTAACAAACTCCCTTGGCTGCTGAATCAGGCGATCCGGTATAAAGTGGACGAAAATCCACAAATGAGTGTTTTTATTACACTCTTTATCAAGTATGTTACAAGCAGCACTAGCGGTGTTGTCTTCTCCGGGCGCAGCGTGGCCGACTACCAATCGTATTGGTATATCTAAACTTTCGATTTTAGGGTAATAGTGTTTGTACAGATATAACCAGTCCCGTGTTGGTTTTTGACGAAGAGTCGCGATAAATTTATCAACTTCTGGCTTCATTAATTCAACATTTGACATTCTCGCATCTTCTGCTACCTGTTTAGGAATCTCAGTGTCTATTACCGTTGAATACACTCTCAAACCAGTCCTCTTAGCGATCTCTTTTGCGATTTGCCGATTCACATATGGCACCGGTGAAATACTATTGTCAGATATCCATTCTTTGGCCAACAACAAGGCTGCCATCTCTGAAAATGAAGTATTGTGAGATTACACAGCTTAGTCCTAAATACACAATATTTGAGTAAATGCAAATTTGCCCATTATTAAATCGTCCAATACCACACTTTAAGAGCAAGGAATACTTATCTGCTTTCATGAAAAGTCAATTCTTGCGTCAACAAAATAGAGTGTCTGGTTTGTTTAATTTCCGTGATTCTGCCGACTCTTGTTGGCTGATTTTTCAGCCAATTGGACTGTTTATATGTATGTACACGGTAAAAGTGTTAGTTTTTTACGGATGCTCCGAGTAAATTTTGTTTAAAATAATGCCAGTAAAAGGGTGAATATTACAGTATATATAATGTTGAGCAAGCAATATATGGAATAAGTATACAGCTTACAGATGAGTTTGTTGTACTAGGACTCGTACCTCCGGCCGGGATATTTAGCAAACCGGATACTTACCCTCATTCTATTCCCAAACACAGCCATAAATTTAGCATCAATAGCATAGCATCAATGACACTAGGCTCATATTTGATTCGATGTGGCAGGCAAAAGTGAGCATACTTAACTAATTTTACCGCTGGGATCATCCATACCAAGTTTCAAAGCAATCGAACTTGCGATTTCAGAGAACATGAGTTTTTGACAAAAGTTGGAAAATTGACCCAAAAATACAACTATGAAATTTCACCACAGTTTGGAGCCACTCATGTAAGGTTGTCTCTAGGTACATGCATACCAAGTTTCAAAGCAATCGAACGAGCGATTTCAAAGAAAATGATTTTGGCTAAAAATGGAAATTGCCCCAAAAATACAAACATATAAATTTCACCACAATTTAAACAAATCTAAAAAAGTCAACCTCTTGATCATGCATACCAAGTTTCAAAGCAATGGCACTAGCAGTTTCACCATACCAAAAAATGGAGAAATTGCTCCAAAAATACAGCTTTGAAAACTTCACCATAATTGAACAAACCTGACTTAAGTCACCATAAAGACCCTACATACAAAGTTTCAACCAAATCTGGCCTGTGCTTAGAGATTAAGAAATTTAGATTTCCCCCTTTTACCTAATTTGTATATTTTTGCCACTGCCATGGTCATTTGGACAAATTCACATTTCCATTCCTGTAAAATACACTATATTCATTATTGAATACAAGTGAATGCAAGCAATGTCAATAGATGAAATTTTGTTTTATGCTATGTCATTGCAACCAGAAATATACCAGTATTCCCAGAGATACAAAGTGTACAAATATCGTGTAAAATAAATTTGGCATAGACTTTAATGATTAGGGGGTGCCTTCAAATAAACATTGGATAAACTAAATCTTTTGCTTGGTTTGGTTTTCGAAAAACAGATGCACAATAAATAAATTAATGAAAGTATAGATGAACTTTTTAGTACTATATCATACAACTTTAAATATACATGTTCCGGTTATGGGATTGGGTTTGAAAAAGGAAACCCTCGCTACAACATGATGTATTCGCCGATATATTCAAGAATCTCACTCATCCCAATTTAACCCTTCTAGTCATCAGTCATCTGAGCTCCACTCATGACCGCAAAGGCATGAGACACAAGATGTCGGGAAACACGCATTTGATTCATTCGATTATATTTAATCTCAACCTTTCCTGTTTTTTTATATTATTCAATAACATTTATGGAGCACCATGGATCGAGAAAATAAATCACAGATATAGATCACCGTCATCACTTTTAGCCAAAACTCATTAGTTTGGTAGTTGGTAAGGGAGGTTAAGTTTTACAGGTGTATGACAGTTTGCCTGTTTCTATGGGTGTGGACACAGTTGCTAGGAAAGTTACAGTAATGTTTCAGTTTTCAACAGTTGATCGACTTTAAACCCTGTCAACATTGTCAGTTACGCTTTTGCTAAAGGCGTGGTCATGGTTGACATTCATGAAAATGAAACTTGTACAAGTTTGGTAGATATGATAGATACTCAGTTAAACTTTTATCTCAAAAAGGTATTGGGGAGAAAATAAAAAATAACTTAAAGAACTTATATGTAAAAACTCAACATTTGAAAAGCTAAAGTCATCCATGCAATTGCATGTTAGTTTCGATGCGAGGCATATTCGGGATGCCATAACTGAACACATTCTGTAAAGCCAAGTCTTAATTAAAAGATGATCACAACACGGCTGACTGAAATCAAGAGACCAGCTTATCTGATCATTAATTACAATCACTGCCTAAAATATGCTGTTGACATTACACCGACATCTTATCTTGAAAATATCTTACCTTTTGTTAAGTCATACAATTGGCCATTGCAAAACACAAATGTCGGAGAAGCAGTTTGGAAGAAAATCTGCACTTGACCCAAAAATGTCGAAATAATTACTGAAAAATCCAGATAATGTTTTTTCATCAGTAACCTACATATCAAAATTAAAAGCTGTCTGTTTAAACACTATGGAGAAATATTGATTTAACAGAAAATATTCTTTAAAATACAATATGGCTCGTAATCCTTACCAAAATTTACACCTAACATTTTGAGCCAACCTCCATGCAACTCTCACGAACCTACATGCAACTCTCACCAACCTCCATGCAACTCTCACCAACCTACATGATTACGCGTCATAATACAAGACTGACGATTTCAAGATAATTTCAAAATGAGCACACCCATAGGGACCTGTATAACAGATATCAAAGCTATATTATAAGCAGTGGTAAAGAAATGGATTTTTTGACCCAACAAGTCATCGTTGATTACACAATCTCCATATGTTAATAGGCACTTTAATCACAAGTCCTCAGAGATTTTGGTCTGTGATTAAAAATACTGCGATACAGATGGGGTTTAATGGCCAAGAATGAGGTCCATGGTGGTGAAAACATAAACCCAATGTAAGCCGCCATCCTAATTACAAAAGGTCATTAAATGAGTCAAATAGTAATTTATTGACAGGATTTTGCCAAACATTGTTGCATCCCATCATAACACTGATAGATTATCACCTGTAACATATTTCATAAAGTTTGATTCTGGTCATTCACACTAAACACAAAAATTCATCCGCTAAGTGTCATTGAATTGTATTTACAACACTATGAGATCAACAGCTGTGCCAAGTTTCATCAAATTTTATGCAGTATTTGTGGATTATCACTCTAATTAGGAAAGCTCATTACATATGCAATTTTGTGAAATCTGATGCAGTACTACGGTATTTCTTGACATATCAGCCTCATTACGAAAATTCACTAATTGACATGATACTGCTACATGTCGTGAAACAAATTGGTGTGCATATGTATGACATAGGTCGATGTCATTTTACCAATTTTGAATGATATTGGTGGGAATATGTCTGAGTTATGGCTCTGTACATGAAAAAATCGCAACAAAATGGCCACCAGGCAGCCGTATTGCATTAGATTTTGAAACCAATAGCCATGCATATTTATGACATAGGTCAATGTCCTTGTACTGACTTTGAATAAAATCGGTTTATACATGTCTGAGTTATGGCTCCGGGCATGAACAAATCATAACAAAATGTCCACCAGGCAACCATATTGCATCGGATTGTAAAACCAACAAACATGCATATTTATGACATAGGTCAATGTCCTTGTACCAACTTTGAATAAAATCGGTTGATACACGTCTGAGTTACAGCAGTAGACATTAAAAATCTTAACATAATGGCTACCATGGAGCCATATTTGATATTACCGTCTAAAAATTAATGTGTATATATATGACATAAGTCAATGTCCTTGTACCAATTTTGAATAAAGCAGTTGAGACTTGCCTGAGTTATAAACAACTCAGGCAATGAAATTGGTTGATACATATCTGAGTTATGGTTCCGGACATGAAAAAATTGTAACAAAATGGCCGCTATGCAGCCATATTAGATGATACCATGAAAAAATTGACGTGCATATGTATGACAAAAGTTGATGTCCTTGTACCACTTTGAATAACATCGGTTAAGATGTGCCTGAGTTATGGCTCCGTACATGAAAAAATCGTAACCAAATGGCTGCATGGCGGCCATATTGGATTTTATCACAAAACAAATCGACGTGCATATGTATGACATATGAAGTAATCCTTGTACCAAGTTTGAATGAAATCACTCCAGTCATCTCTGAGATATCTGCGTGAACGGACGCACGCACGGACATGACCAAAACTATAATCCTTCCGGGAAGATGTCCCTGTGGACTAAAAATGACAAAAATATTCTTTAAAATACAGCATATCAGATTTCAAAATAATTAAAGACCTCTTAACTGAATATTAAAGCTTTTTGACGAACAAATCTAAGAAATGGAATTTTTGACCAAAAATTATTTAAAAAAATGTTCTTGACAACACAAATAGGCATATTTCATTACAATTTGAATAAATCAGACTTAGATTATCCCTAGTGACTTGTAATCCAAATATCAAAGCTATATGACCAGTCGTTTTAAAGAAGATGATTTTCTGACTAAACTAACAAATATATTCTTAAAAAGAGATTATGGCATATATTAAGGATGTACGATCGGAAAAAGTAAAAGTAATGTTAACTTTTTTCAAATGGGGTTTTTTGAATACCTCCATATGAAGTCGAGAGTAGTCCAAAACTGGGAAAAAACATGGGGTAACCGCGCTTGTTTTTTTTTACAAAATGACATTAAAAATTCACGGTTTTTCACCAATTTATTAAAAATCAATAAAACAGGTCATCATTTTCATATTTATATCATGATTGCATTTTTCACGTTTGCACTGTAAAAGAACAAACAAATTATAAATTGAAGCTACTTTTAAGATTTTACTTACATTAAAATTGAGTTAAAAAGTCAAGATATTTATTTTTTAACCAAAATTGCAATAAATATGCCCTAAACTTTATGAATGGGAGAGGATAATTTATTAATTATTGATAGTTTCTACTAAGGTTAATTTTCTGAAACTTTGCAAAAAATAGCTCTTTTTGTGAATTTTTCAAACCCACATTTTGTTTAATAGGTCACCTAGCTCGATTTTTCACAATCTTGCAAAATGTAACTAGGATTTATAGGTTCTGGCGATAAACCGTGCTCTCCCGGATTCGTCGTGTGAGGGCGCTCTTCAAATGCTGCTGACCTGCAGTGGCCTTGTCCAGGCATGGTCATGATTCACGCCTACCTGTAAACTTCAATGAGAGGGAACTGACAGAACAAAGCAAAGACTTTCAGGTTCCTCTACTTTTTAGTGTCTATATATTAATACAGCATACAAAAAACACACAAGAGCAGTAGACTAAATAGGCCAAACAATTATCGGTGGGGATTTAGGTTGACTTCGCTACAGGCTAAGTTGTCACACACTACATGGAGCCAGGAGCCGAGGCCGTGAATCGTTTCCCCAATACACAATGACAATCGTAAGGCAAGCCCACAACTGACACAAGTGTCAAGATTTTCGGCTAGTACACTCAAATCGACAATGCGACGGCCATTCTTCCATTCTCTGGTAGGTCTACTAGCGACACTATCATTGGGATTACAATAGGCCTACTCGTCTTTCACATTGTCCACTACCTCCTCTAGATCTTCATAGCGTATCGGACGTCACACTTCTGACTTACGCTGTACAGGCTATGGTCATGTTGCATTTATTTTATCTCTTCGCTGAATTCTCGCACCTTCCAGCGTGTTTTGAGAGCACGCTGAACATTTTCTCGTCGCGATTTTTCTCCGCGAGATAGAAATTTTGTACAACGCAACAAGTTCGGAACGTCACTGTGTACGCGTGGTTACTATGGATACATTTCGGCGCGGAAATCTGCTCAGTACGCTGATATTGTTCCTATCGAACATCATCTAGAGTTGAATAGAATATACCTGAGGTACCGATATATCCAATATGAAATAAATCTGGCAAGCAGATACTGAATTATACACTTTTGATCTCATTTACATCGTTTTGAAACAATCACTTTCATTTGAACAAATTTACATCTACATCTCAAAATAAATCTACTCATCAAATACCAAGATTATATGTGCAACGGTTACATCCATCCATCCATCCATCCATCCATCCATCTATACATACATAGGCCTATATATATATATATATACATACACACAGACATATACACAAAACAGACACCACAGACTGATCATATAAGCTCTCTTTGGTATATAGACGTATACCAGATGTGAGCAGTTAAAAATGTGGAAGTATGCACGTTAACGTTCTTTTTGGATATCGATGACATGTTGGCGACGAATTTTATCCTTTGAGGTCAAGTCATTACGGCAAAGATCTTTTGCCGGGTTGCGTCATTTTCATGCTTTCAGCGTCGGCTAGAAAGGTCATAAGAAGCTGATTCTGAGGATCGGACGATGCCAACCTTACGCTGGTCAACCACTTCTACAAAATGTCAAAGTGTCGGTGTGGAAAAAAGATAGCGCTAGAGTCAAAAAGAGGGAATATGCGTACAGTTTACATGAAGTACAAGAGGGGCATGTCAACATTGCAGGTGTGTATATTCTTTCGATAGGAGTGCAAACATATTGTATAGTAATATTTTGACGATAGTTTATAACTGAGAGTGGAATAAATATTGCCCATGGACGGACGGAAACAGGCATACACACAATGGCGACTTTGACAGCTGTTTGTTTTATGCGTTCCCTGAAGCCTGATCTATTTAATATAAATCCCTCAGATCCTTAATTTTTCGCATTTTCAAATCAATAAACATTACAAATTTTAGCTATTTCTAATAGGTTGCTCCCTATCAAAAATACAAAGCAAAAATGCTACCGAGCTACGTTATGCCCTGAAGGTGTACATATTTCGTGTGTAGTTTCCAGGTATCACTGACAAATCACGGCAACTCTCGAAATATCTTTGAAATATTACCGGCTCTTACATTACCTTGTCTTGTCCTTCGGTGGATACCTATATAAGGGTTATTACTTAACCATCAAGTATCATCAACTCCGTTTTGGAAGTCTAGACATAAATGAGAACGAACAGAAAATACACGCTGCGACTTCAAAGTGTACTACTGATTTAACACTGACCAACAATTAAGCTGAAGCAATCTCTGCGATATAGGTATATCCGGGAACTTTCTGTTATTTAAGCCATTTACTTCTCAAAATTTGCCATTATTTCATGATGTGACTGCTCTGGACACTAATTTACTTGTTTCACTTCTCGCACTATGTAAAGCGTCAGCTACTTGCACTTCTCGTTTTTATTTCTTCTGTGTCACAAAATCGCACGAGAAAATAGGTGTAAAGAAAAAGAAAATATCGCTCAGCAGACAACTCGGGTTTTTCCTCGATAATGACTGTATTCCAATTTGTTGATTAAGGTTAGAAAGCTCCCCTTTGTTACAAACTTCCTATCCTCACCGATCTTGTCATTTCAAGGGCACATGCTCGCGCACTACACTCCCCAATACAGTCAACGGGCACCTATATACGACAACGCTTATGGATAATCAGAATTCGCCAAACTGCGAAAAAAATGCTGAGAAAATGCATTAGCTGCCAAAAAACGTGCAGCAAACCTTATCAGATGTCGGTCCAGGCTCTGCTACAAACGTACTACAATTAAACGACGTCCTACCCATCGCAATTACTAGAGTCGCGCCTACAGGAGCGCTATATGCCTGAGGGGCGTTACTGTAAATCGACAATTAGTGAAGAAAAAAGGCCTACATAATTTGCGCCGTACACCTCGAACTGATACCCGATTTATCGAAAGGGCGTTCGCCATCCTGGAAAATTATTTCGGACAACGCATCTACTTGTCCGCCAAGGACGAAAGACAAATTATTCTATACTCCCGATGTGAAACGCTATTTAGCTACTTGAAGATTTCAATGGTCATTCATGCCTAAACACGCCTAATGGTTCGGTGAATTCTGGGAACGTACGGTCAGACTGACTATAAAAGCTATATCGAAAGTGCTCAGTAAGGCCTTCGTCACATCAGATGAACTTTAATAAAGCGGACGGCAAAGTTTTGAGATACCAAAGTTGAAAAGTCCCTGTCAATATCCCTTGCAATATTCCCATTTTCTAGCAGAACAGCGAGGAATTTGGACTTGTGGTTTACGATGTCGATGTGTGCTACTTTTTGCCGAGTGTGTGCTTTCCCCTCGATCTCCCTGTACTTCCTAGCTATGCAACACTCATTCTACTTGGGATAATAACCTACTAGTACAGCTATCGCCAATGGTGCTACTCCCGGATAAAAGAGGACACGATAAGTTCTACATACTCACTACACCTAAAAACACGTGATGGCGGTACAAACAAACCTGTTTGTGTACAAACACGTATGGAAACTCACGTATTTCTATGAGCTTTTGCGCACGATGGTTTGTTAGTACGGTGGTTTTCGTCCACAGAGCAAGGAAAGTGAATCCCCCTACCAAGTATTGGTGAATTATAGCCTTACAACAAACGTGCACAATTTGCTCTTTCAAATGTTTCAGTGAACGTTGCCTTGTAAGAGATGACTGACTTTTAATTTGTCGCTCAGTCGACCTTCAACTTAAAGGCGCTTCCCTTTAAAAGGGCGCAAAGCTACGGCGGCGTTCATTGTGTAAGTGGGCATCAAACGGGCAACGGGCACACGCTCCAGAAAATACCACTTTTTAGTTTTTTCCGGCCGCAAAAACGCAGACAGACTGCCAAGCGGTCAGCACGAAGCTGCTGCCGATCGAATTCTGTGGTTTTGTTCAAATTCTAACGTGACCTGAAGATTATTTTTTAGGAAATTTGAGCGTTGATGGTGGAGAATCAATGACCGTTGGCGATTTGAACCGATCGTACATCAAACGCTTGTATAAACTCTGTTTGCAAGATTAACAAAAGGCGCCAAAAGGTTGAGTTCAGTTTGTGTAATCAATGTTACAGAAATCAAACATCGTAATGGCCAAGTGTTTGACTGGGAGGAGATCTCCACTACTACGATAATCTGGGATTGAAAATTGCGGCTTTAACTAAAACTAAAGCATATGGCATGGATGTCATCTTTTGATCCCGAGTAGACTATTAAAATGTTAAAACACATTTTATGGTTGATTTGCTAGAAATTCAATTCAGTAAACTCTGTAAAAGGTAAATTAATCTCACTTGCAAGAAATTGTAGCTAGAAGTTGCTAAGACCAGGACAGTGATCAACGAAAAGCAAAAGTGTCATCACTTTTTCAACAATAAATCGGTCAGACTGTCTGTCCCAGTCTTTGGTTGGTCTATCTATACATGATGCCGCCAGGCCACCCTTACTCACTAGGGGTATACGATGAGCATTACTGTGATGCCTCCCCGTCAGCATTTGGTGTACAACGAATTGAGCTGTCATGCCGTCCCATAATGTCATTAGGTGTACAATGCATTGAGACATTGGGTATACGATGCAGGCCAGTGGAGGATGCTGTCATGCCACGCCGTCAGCCATATGGGTCTACGATACCTATGCTGTCGGTAGAATATCACTCTCGTTTCCGTCCTTAAAATTGGATTTTAGAAACATTATCCTTCCCTACGATTCCCTTCCACAACTACAGCGCTATTTTATCGCCATTGCCATAATTTATCACGCCTTAAAAATCTTCAATGATATTTGCCTTCTCATGATGGCAAATGTTTGCATCCAGAATGCTTTACACGTTAATATTTACGGGCATGCGCAAAAATGTGGTTACAATACAAAGTTCACAATAATTTATAACATATTAAATTTGACATTTATAATTAGTTGCTCCGATGGTGAACCGGAACATGAAAGAAGCCACGCTGGCTCAATGTTTACATTCTACCAAACCAAACCGAAAGTAAAATTTATACGAAGATTCTACGCCCTAAGGAATTAATATTTTGCTGAAATTACATCTGCACGATTCCATTGAGTACAATGAAACGTTTACGCTGAATGCGTGAAGTCTGTTTTGAGAAGGACCTTATGTTTGTAATGAACTAGCGAAAAAAGAACTTGAAACGCTAAGACGCAATGGTGCTGGTCACATTGAATAAATTAGAAAGATATTCAAGGTGCCAAACTTACTATATGTCTGGAAAACATTCAGTGCGACAACAAGTCTGGTAAGCGTATGAGAAGCAGGAGAAGGGCTGAGGCCGGCCTGTACTTCCGCCTTGTCGTCTCCTCACTGCGCCGAGCGACCAGACAATCAACCATAAGTCACAATGCTGTGAGATTGGGCATATCATCACAAGGCCACTGCAAAGCTGGCAACATACGGGTAATAATAGACTTGGATATTAAGTCTCCCGAAAGAAGGGCGATAGACATGGAGACAAGATTACATGAATTATGATCGTTTCTCGATGGTCCTTTTCCTTTAATCAATTGAGCGCATGCGCAGTCATTTACCCGTCGGAAAGGTTACAGGGTTGATAGGTCACGTTTAACAAGGACCTCGGGGGCGTTGCACTCCAAAACATTGACAGGATTTCTGAAAATAATGATTCTACGAAGGATAGAAGGCTTGAAAATATGATGAATGTCAAATATGTACTGTATGCCTATAAACTGTCTAGGTAAATAAAGTGTAACGAAAGTTATTTACAGAAAATGCCAATATTATGTATGGAAGACCGGTCACGACATGCGACATGCGAGTTTTTAAAACTGCGATCTGCGGTTAGGGTTAGGGTTAGGGTTAGGGTTAGAGGTTAGGTTTTCTCTGGTAAAAAGCCTTACTTCGCTCTCAACCCTGGAGAGGGCCAAGGGAGGGAAAACTTGTAACGGCATAACTTAGGGTTAGTTAGCGTTAGAGGTTAGGGTTAGGCAGCCAGGGTTAGGGTTAGGGTTAGGTCGCAGATCACAGTTTAAAGACGCAGGTCGTATGTCGCAGGTCGTGACCGGTCTTCCATACATGTCTGAGTCCTAACGTGGCCGCTATTTCTCCCACGGTGTATTCATTATAGAAGTATGCAGAAATAAGCTCGTCTCTACCTCTGTAATCCATCGTTAGGAGGAGAACGAAATGACATGTATGCAGAGGGCGCTCGCCCGAGTGACATCGGCCGAAAGTTTCGTGTCTGCAAAGTCATAACAAATTCGGCGTTTAGAGCATCCACAATTGTCAACTAGACTGTTTTTGGGTGTTTGAATACCTACATCCTGTATTTATGTTATTTGAAATGGTCTTGATGCCCCCCGGCCGTCTAACGGAAGCGTGCTGAGTTGGTGTGAGTTACCGTCATCGTACAACGTACATCCAAGATGGCGCCCAAAGGCCCGCGAAAAGACAGTGCGTCGAAGAAAGGGACCAAGGTAGTCCAGAACTGCGGTGCTTGTCAAAAAGAAGTCATCAATAAGGAAGAATTTCTACAATGTGAAGTATGCATGAACGTATTCCATA
>LD351267.1:178448-190272 GCA_001465055.1 Ptychodera flava
CTAAAAGATAATCTGTTCGCATATGTTGACATAGAGATTAATCCTCTGATAACCAACTCGGGTTACTCGGGTACGTCCAAGTTAATGGAGCGTTCCCCTCATGTTATGTTCATTGTTTAACACCCCTTTCCCGCCATCTGCGTTGCCGACGGTGACTTCGCAACCGAACCGAGTGAAATGAACCTGGGTTTGCTAATGCGACTCAGTTTCTCCAGAATGTCAAAATGCATGCGCAAAGACTGTATTTGTGTAGCTTGGGTCAAGTGCGTCATGATAGTGTAAGAACCGACACGTTCCGTCCACGAAAAGTTGAGTTACAAGGAATTTAAGTTTTTCATTCTCAAAATCTTGGTAATTTTAACGTCGTTTATTTATACTTTACATTCAATCGCAGGAAGCTTTCCTTGTTAGAATGGAAGTTCTGATCACGAACATTTCAATCATGTACTGAGTATGGTGCAGTAGATTGCAGCACTGCCGTGAGCGTGGGTTAAACTTGAAGCGTTTCCCGGGTGTTTATGACGCGACGCCAGTGACGCCATATGCGACGCTTTGTTTCAATGCGTAGTACCTGTTGTTTTTATATCGTGACCATTCATTAAAGTCATGGACGTAGCAGTTAAAAGCTATGCTTTCTTATTTCACCTTATCATTAATGCCAGTACAACATGATAAAACACGGTAAGAACCAAGAACTGGATTTGGAAAAAGTTGGCGTGTTAACAATGCTGCACTACAATGTACGGCATTTTTTTGTGATCGCAAGCTATCATCAACTCAGTCTCCGCGCTTTTGCAGATAGAAAAGCTCCCTTCCTCAATTATCTATTCCTCGACCTCTTTAACATCATGTACATCAAAATCAGTGGAACGACTCAAACTTCCCGACGCGACGCTTGGACACGTGACGCCATGTTTGAAGATCTGTCAACTACCGAGGGACGGCCGAAACACCCGAACGACCCCGAACGAATTTAATATTGTTTCCTAAATCTGAGAAAACGCATTCGCAAGTCCCGTTGGTGCTAATGGAGTAGTTAGTAAGGCAAACAGCGGCAAAACACATGGTGCCTTTGATCTCCGCCTAGTTGTGACTCCTTCTCTGCTACCTCCATGGTTGAATCAAGCATCATGACAACCGTACCAGGGGTGGTGGCCATTTTGAATTTCAAATATCAGTAAATGTCAAGTAATGTGTTTCTCTTGTAACAAACCCTGTATGGTGGCCCCTGATCATTATTCTTAACTTGGTAAGAGAAAAGTTCAAAGTTTCACTGAGAAAAGTTTGAGCAAAAGTCAAGGTCTTTCACTTTCAAATTCCTTACTACCTTAAGCTGGCAGATGTAGTGCAAACAATTTGACTTGACCTTACCTGGTGACCTGTTTATTGGTCCACTGAGGTCCATAGGCTCTGTGATCCTGTAAAGCTTTCAGCACCAATAGATGGCAATCACGGAATTTGATAGTCAGGTCTGGATCAGTTGTCATCTGAGGGTTCAAACCTTCCAACAGACCCTCTACTGCCTGGAAACCAATGGAACCAATATACACTTTCATATCTCTCCATACACAATGTGGTACCACAAAATCATTCATTTCCACTGGGTTTTTCACTTTTTTAATGCTTAAGACATCTTTGCTGGGATTTAACTCCCCTGATTTGATGGAACAAATTGAATCATCTGAGTTTTTATGCTTTCCTTCAACTTTCAAAGCAGATTCATGTATCAAGGACGCTGAGGGATGTTGAATCTCATTAGGTAATTTATTAATTATATATCAGCTTTCTCTACACACAAATTGACCACCTTCATAAAAATGTCAATAGAAAACAAAGGGCTAACACCATGTAAATACTCAATGTCAACAAGGACTAATGCCAGAACTCAAGATTGAGCACTGCCCCTTTTAGGCTCTTCAGCAAAACATAATCTGAAATGTTTACCCACAATATACACTTCTGCAATCAAATTCTCTACAACATTTTTTGCTATTTTTGTAATTGTATTTCAGTGTAATTACCCACCTTCTGCAGCAGTGCTAGTGCTGTGACTATTTCCCTGGAGTTTCTGGCCAGCAGAACGGCTTCCAGTAGACTGTGCATTGCTTGTACGTGTGGGTTGTTGGGAGGTGCCACCGCAGCATGTATGTACTGTTCTATGTCAGCAGCACACTTGTCGTAAATCTGCGTGATCTCATCTGTGGCATATGACTACGTAAAATAATTGTCACGGTGTCAATGGTGCATGAACTACAGACCACTCTTTAGTATTTTATGATTATTGTAGCTCATAGTTGCACTTGAAAGATGTACTTTGCGACAGAAAAAAATCACAGTGTTTCAATAATTTTGTGATTTCATTAATGCAGTTATCATAGTATTCATGACAGTCTTTTACAGCATAAAACACTCCAGGTTTATCATGATGAATTTATTATTATTTTTACTTAATGAAGCTACAAAACTGCACAAATGGCTTGATCATGATTTTTTCACGTATGAAAGCCAGCACATGGAAAGACAAAAATGTTTAACTTTAGCAAAAACACACAGAAGATACTAGCCTACTTGACAGCGGTCAGATGAAATCAAAAAAATGCACAACTGCACGATACGAGGAAAAATGTAAATGATAAAATAAAAAAACATGGTTAGTGACAGTTATCAAACCTTTGCAAGAAGCCATGCACCACATAGGAGGTAAAGGTCACGCTCCTGACGTCATGATACATGTTACAGTGTAACGACATTGGATACAGATCAGCTGCTTTACCACAGATACCAACAATATCACAGCTAGCTCCGTGCCATAAACAAGAACATGTCTATTAGAAGCAATAGTCCATTCAGTGTTCTCTACAAGCTTGGGAAAACAGACGGGGTGGCCAATTTACATAACGATGCATAATTTGCATGTTCATTTGTTATGTAAATTTATTCTTTTTTACAGTTATTGACATAATGAATAGATTACTCCAAAAAAGAGAGGGGTGGCCCACCTCTAAAAATCCCCTTGTGGAGACCCTATTCAATATCTAAACCTAATACTTGTTCACACGAGTTACAGATGCTACAAATGATAAATATTATCAACTGTCATAGTCCAAAAAGATGAGATGCAGCATTTACCATGGCTTATTCTGATGTGCATGAAAACATAAGTTGACCAGTGGTGTCAAAGTAAGTTCAGGGAAATGATTATCATTCTTTTCACTTTTAAATCACACATGTACAACGTCTCTCCATTATGATCTTTCTAATCCTAGTTATAGGTGAAAAACAACTACTGTACTCCACTTACTACAGACACTAAAACATAAAAATTTTCATACACAATTACATACAATACAATGGGTAGGTCATCACAAAACGCAGTCTTTCCACGCATCATTTCACATACTAGCAACAAAGCTGCTGGCAAACTGTTTAGATGACAGAGGAACAGCACATACAGTCGTACAGGCAGTGTGAAGAAGCTACAAAAATGGTCTGGTGTGAGATAAATTAAATGTCAGTGCAGTGTGCAAATAACTTCATAGCTCTCATCCTATTCTCCCTTTTATGTATACAGACTTGATTACAAACACTGGTGCCCATGAGATATAGCGGCAGAATGGCTAAGGTGGCTGGTCATAAAGTTAAGTATGTATAATGAATCTTTTGCATAGGGTATCTGAGAAATTGCCCTCAAACTATGCTGAATATTTTCTGGTCTACAGTAAAGCAGCAAAACATCTGTATCCAATGACCATTGACCTCTGTAACTGCAACATGACAGATGTACTCACTACATACTAGGAACAATAACCTGACATTACAAGCACACTGCTGGTTGAGATTAAACAAAGACAAAACGTTTTGAAAGGGTGGTTCATGGGTGGACAATAATTTACGATTTACGAGTTGAATGTTCGGCTGAAACATGGTAAGCTTTCAACGATACATTGGCTTATTTAGAAACTCAAATCAGAAATGATATACATAAATATAAAAAAAGCATACATTGTATTAGAACAAATACAGAAACTGGGAACAGGGTAGTTCAGAATTCACATTTTTTTCAGTGGCAATGCGCATAACAGAGCGAACTCCTATGAGGAACACAGCTAAACTCCACAGCAACCTCCCTGCTGATAGGAGGCACACACTGAGAGAAAAGGTTGGATAACTCTACTACCTTCGCTGTTACCTGCATGGGTTTAGCTAAGAAACCCGTCGGCTGGCTGGCATCGTTGGTGGGCAGGAATCCGGGGATGTTGCGAGCAAACTCCTCGTAGACCGCTGTTTGGTTTGGTGTCACACCACCAACCTTTGCATAAAAGTTAAAACAGAGAGAAATTGTATGAAAATCCCTAACTCAGTACATGGCATGTTTCAGTATACGAGATGATACTCACTCAAGTGATTATATCTTTAGATCAGTTTTTCTCACGATCGTAAAATTTCTGGCATGTCTTTTTTTTATAGTTGACATTGAAAGGAAGTCATATTTTGTGTTCAGTTGATAACATCATCCTGCACTATGTGATTACATCAATTTTGAACTATCTTTTTGTCAAGAAAGGAATGTTAAAACTGCTTTCTTTTAGGGCTACAAAGATGACACTCAACACACACAAAAAAATGTGAAATGGTCATGAAATTCAACTTAAAGCAAGTTACAGACATGAAGCACTATGTCTGATTGCAAGAATTCTTGTGTAAGTGATGGAAGTGCGGTTTGCCTTTTCTAAACTCACCTTGAGCCGTATTTGTTCTGGCATTCTCTCAGCCTGATATGTCAACACCACTGGGTCACAGTAACGCCTTCCCTCGTTCCTTGCATGCTTTCTCAGATCAAACTCCTGAAAAGCAACACCAACGCCTTCAGTAGTAAACGTGCCCTCTGCAGGACTGACACACATACAACATTTTGAAAAGTTTTTCTTCTCTCAATATGTAATATTTCCAACAGGCTACAAGTGTATAAGTGTATGAGAGAAAAAAGTTGCTTTTCTATTCAAAGTATTTCAACTTACTGTTGCCAGTCTCTTATCCATCTCTGGTACTGCTTTCTCTACAGCACATTTCTGAATGAAAGCACAGGCCAGCTCTACGTTCTCTGATGCAACAACTGTGGCAGCTTGCTCAATCATCTCCTTCTGCTGTGGAGTTGCACCCTGACAAAGAAGAATGAATCAAGGGTGAGGTTGGGGAAACATATTGAAGGCTATGCTAATCTAACACAAACAGATTTCCAACAGAATTCAATGAAAATATTGTGCTTTACAAACTTCAGGCAGTTTTCTTAATAGACTGGTTGAAAGAATGAGCACTTTCTCTACTAAACCTCACTTTCCTATGAAACAAGACTTCATTGTTGTTTGCGAGCCCTTTTGGTGATGACAAAATTAATAAAGTTTTCCATGGGAATTGAAACCACGCAAGTGTTGTGCTTGGTATAAAACAGCTCATCACCATAATCTGCCATCTGCATTTCAGAATCCTCTCAACATATTGCGTAGTCAGGTTAATCTAAAATGGTTAAAGTAGGGTATGTAAGCCCACCTAGATCATCGAAGACAGAAGTGGATGAAGGAAATTTCATGTCTTTCATGTAATCTTCTCTACAAAAGATCAGCAGTAAAGACTCCCCCTTCCCCTCCCCAACCCCATTTTGGCTGCCTACAACATCAACTGCTTTACCAGTTTTCTGCTTACCTTGAGAGCACTGAGGCAGTTTTGTTTGAAATTGCTACTGATGCTGACCAAGAGTGGTTCCCTGCAGGTAATCATTGCCATGCCGGCTGTCAAGTTACGCACCATGTGATGAGCTGCAGCACGCATGCGTGCCTCCTCCGGGTCCAACGCAAAGTCCTGAAAGAAGTTATCCCAGAAAGGCATTTATTTCAACTTGCTGGTAGTGTGTTTCAAGAATTCTACACAAATTAACAGTGTTGGTTTGCATCAGAAAGTTAGCCTAAAGAGTCACCAAGTGCAATGTCAAGATGTACAAGACAATGCTGTAAGCTGAAAATATGTTGTCATCATTTCACAAACCAATCAAATCACTGTAGATATATTGAAAGGCTTTCTTTAAAATATTCACAAGTAGTGAGAACCTAGCATCTTTTTTTCTTGGAAATTGTTCTCATTTAATCCACACGGTTAATCAGAACCAAATAAGGAGTAGTAACTTTGTTGATGACAACTCACCTTTTTGACGATCTGTTCACATGTTGTCATAGCAATTTTGATGGACCTTTCGACAACTGGATGGACAAGTTCCTGTACAGCACGCTCCACTGATGGTCGGACACACTGTCTCATAGCCAGGTTGGCTTGGAACAGGGCAATCTATGGGAAAGATGATGTACCGGTAAAACCAAATTCATTATCATGGTACAGAAAATGTTTTGTATAATAATTGCAGTTTTAGCAGATTTCAGGATTCACTTTTACAGACCAAACAGAAACGTCTAAAATGTAAGTTGAAGCATGTTTGTGTTATTGTCATTTAACAATCCAGTTAAAAATATGTGAATAAGCGATATGGAGCACAGTGCTGAAGATGGACTAAACAAAATGTAAGTTTAAAATTCATAGTAGCTGGGTAATAAATAGCATCTGCTGACAATAGAGCAAAATGAACTTTGACATACTCATCCTCTGACATTGTGTACGTACTAAATGATCAAGTAGCATTATTGACATACGAGGGTAAAGTTCAAGAAAAATAGGTGTTTCAGTATTACTGTTTTGAAAAACGAACTCTATTCTCATCCAGATCCCTCCTCCTTTTGAAATACAAACTATTAGCCTTGCAAGCACAATGCACTGTTTACAATGTTACTATGCACAAATTAATTCTTGTATGGATTAAAATCCAGCGGTCAACAATAACAGTGGATATTACCACACATACAGGTGCTGCATACAGGCAAACTCAACAACTTGAACACTGGATATTTTGACATGACATCGGGAGTAGAACAAGGAAGTGTATCTTACAAACAGAAGAAAAATGCTAACCTGGTTGTTGACAGCAATATGAGGAGCCAATCCTGCCAGTGACGTCACATTCAGATCATGGAAACTGAACTGAGGTTGTGGAGGTGCTGGCGGGCTTGCTGTGGTGGTGGTTGTCGTGGTGGTAACAGGGGCCGCCATTGTGGTCGTCTCCACGGACGTTGTGATGGCAACGGTGGCCGTTGTGGTGATGATATCATCTGGTTTTGACTCTGGAGACATCAGCTGTTCTTGAAGTTTGGTCAGCCTGTCAGCATCCTGGAGGAGGTTTCCAGGTTGTAACTCCTGGAATAGATGGAAGACTGGACTTTTAAAACACAACGGCAAGATGCAAGGAGTCAGTCTACACTTGTGTGACAGAACTCCACTGTCATTGTGTACATGAGATGGAATGCAACTCTTACATGTAACCCTTTCACCATCATGGTTTGTCTAAAATCCATTATTGTCAATAGTGATTGTGGACCTGTTTATAGGGAATTGGGGGTCAATAGGTTGAAAGAATTTCCTCCAGTTCTCAGATAGTGCATGGATTACATGTAAAACATTATACTGGAATCCATGTAAGTAAGAAAGTTTGCAGATGAAAGGGCGTAGATACAACATCATGGGTGTGCAAATCCTGTGGTCCCGAGCTGAAGATCAAAAAATTTTTTCCCAGTTTTGTTTTTTTTTCCATTCATCTGACATGCCAGTGATTAGTGTAATTGTGTCCAAAGAATGTACACAGGACCAGTAAACTAAATGGCAGAAAGGACAGACTTGCAATGATACAGGTCTGAAGACCACAGAATACCCAACCTTGAGTTTGTCTAGGATCAGAAAGTAAGCCTCAAATGTCTACATGTTGTAATGTTTGGAGAAACCAAACTTTAGACTAGATGATGATTCATCATTTCCATGTGTCCTCCCGGTAACACTACAAGCTATACAGTATAATATGTAGGAATTAGAACTTACATTGATATCCAGGTTGAGAGTCTTGCACAAAACTTCTATCTCAAATTTGAGATTAAGCTGTGAAAAGAGAAAACTGGGTTTTATTCACATGTCAAGTAGGAGTGCCGACAGAGGTTTGGGAACGGTGATGGCACGTACATTCTTGCTTCATGTGACATTTGTCTGGCTACATCCAGAAATGCTTTGCCAGACTTCATATAGGATAACTGATTTTTCTGCTCCCTTACAATATTTCATCCATTCAAAACTTTAATCACATCCTTACTGAGTCACGGAAATCAGTGATGGAACCGACAGAGGTTCACCATGATAACTTGGGTTTCACAACCTGTAAGTCCTACATAAGAACATCTTTAGGAAACACTAACGATCATTTCTGACGCAGCGCATCAGTACACATGAAGAAGATTTGTCCAATCTGAATAATGAAAAGCGATGAGGGTTTTCTTAAGGGCCCCAAAGCTTTTCGAAGTAGACACCCCTTCAAGCATTATGTTCATTTTTAACCCTTTAGTCACCATGGTTTAGCCCTAACATTGTTGTAATGATGAATGTAGGTCTGTTTATAGGGAACTGGGGGTGGAGCAAGTTAAAATTGTCCAGTGCAGGCCCAGTGTTCCACAGTCCTGCTCAGTGGATAACTCACCTTGAGATCTTGTTCTTTATGCATCTCTGCCAATACATTCATGATACCCATGGTCCAAGGGTTGGGCGGCTTGAACACTTTGCTCTTGGCGCTGGATTCAAGCACTTTGGCCACAAATGGTACCACATACAGCAGCTCTTGTTGGCCTTTGAAGAATGCTTCAAGAAGCAGTGACTTCAAATCTAAATCCTATAAGATAGAGAACCGAGGAAAGTTAAGGTGGATTTATACTTGAACATAATTGAAGGTAGCTATCTCTTTCTCCCATTCTATTCAATAAAACTTGCTTTTTTGAGCAAAATTAACTCAAGGTATTTTACTGACATAATAAGATCATTTGTGAAATCACACAAACGCCAAATTTCTTGGAATCATATACAACATAATCACTCTTGACTTCAGTATTAAAGAAAACTGTAACTAATTAATTGCCTTGCTAAGAAAAGTTTGACCTACATTCTCAGTGACATTTGTGAAAATAAGACTATGGTCTGTTTATAAAGTAAAAGGCTACAACACTTGGTTCTTTGAAGTCAACGTACCACTTAAAACCATGCACACCATCATAGTATCAAAATACAGAAGTAAAAAGCAATAATTTTTAATGACTGTACATCTCCTGATGAAGAATGGAAGACAGACTGTGCTGAAGATGAGGAATGACAAGCACACGTCAAAACACGTGACAAGTATTTGACTTACTATCTGCAGTATTGGTTTGTTCTTGTAGAGTGTCAGCATTCCTAACCAATGACCTAGATTTTTCAATATGGTCCTGTCAGAATAATTGGCACTACTCTTGTTGGAGTTCAGCAGCACCTGGTGTGGTGGATAGGGAGGGAGAGGGGTTGACAAAAAAAAGAGAATTCATGTAAGTGTACAGATTACAACAAGTAGACTTGAATGACAATAAATTTTTTTAAGACTTCAAAGGACAAAACATAAACCTTGGAGAGAAGTGGCTATCCATTTGACTTTGAAGAGAGATCTGAATGTTGTTATATGATTTCAAATGCACCAGCTATGCTGGATACACATATTGACACCATTCTAATAGAGATTTTATTCAACTGTGACTCACACAACTCCCTCTACTGCAAAAAATCAGCTAAATAGTCAACCTTTTCTTGTAAATGTGATTAATTGATGTAGAATAGTAACAATGCAGTATGGAGTTGCTTGAATCACAGAATTCTGATATGCAGACTCTGCTCTGTCATTGTGTAAAATTTAACTACCTATCCAAGGCAATATATGAAAACTATGTCAATCGCTACAAAGGAAACAGTAAATTATGTGGAGCATGATTAGCCTTACTACAAAGGAAAATCAGTTTTTATCATAATGATCATAATTGCGGATGTCCGAATATGTGATCAAACAATGCCTGCTGAAATTTTGCTGATGCAACATACCACTACAGAACACAATGTTCATTTGAATCTATATTCATGGGGAAATTTTGAGTTATGTTTTGAAATTATCTAACTATCTCTGGGGTAATTGTTATCATCATGATAAGCTGAATAACATTGAGATGCAACAGAATTAAACTAGGGAAGAAAGGCAGCTCTAAATTTCATACTGAGACTGGCAAAATGAAAAGAAAATGTACCGCACAGCATGGAACTATAGTTCAATAATGAAAATCAATGAAATCAACAGTTCCAGAAGGTGCCCTCTGGGCAACCTCCACCAACTTGTGAAAACTGCACCACCTTATCTAGAAATATAGCCCCTATTACATGTAAAAGCACTGGCAGAATAATGTCCAATGACCCCAATATGAACACTTCAAGCCCCCTGAAACACCATAGCAAGATGAACCCCGCAAGTGAGATGGCGTGAATGAGCCCATAACCATGCAAAGTGCCTGAGGTGCGGCAAGCGCGGTGACAGAAACAAGAAAACTCACCACCTTGATATTCCTGTATGTTTCTTTCAACACCATATCAATGCACTTGTTCATCTTGAGCACTTCCAGGTAGTTGGCGTAAAGCATGTGGAAGTTGGGTTCAATGCTGGCTCTCTTCTGCACCAGGTACTGAGCTACCCAAGGCAGGTATTCCTCACTGATGATGTCTTTCAGCTCATCACACTGGGTAAGTAAATGAATATCAGTGTAAGTGTACAATCTGACAAGTATTGCAATGAGAAAATACTTCAAAGTTCAAATAGGTTGATTTTTCACTCACCAATTGAGGACACCTGGTACCACCACAAGGCAGTCAGTGGTTCAACATGACCCCATTTTTATAGCAATTTTCCTATTTTTTCTTGGACCTGGTAATTCACTAATCTTGAATGATAATGATTATTTGACCTGCTTTTGTGTCATTTTGTTGCATAATGTGGACAGGGACCAGTAAGAATATCCCCTTTAATTTATCAAGCTTTGTAAAGTGTACTATAAAGTGTTGAGGGTATTTCTGTTATCTGGTTTACAGCACAAAAGTAATTTTCTATGATGAGCTTTTAATCATCTATCTACACTCATGATCCCTTTGTTGAAGCTAACGTATGTGATGTGTCAAAGAATTTAGAAAGCAGGAAGGAGCTACCAACAGGGGCCATCTGACCAGCTTCTGCAAACAAACAAACATTTACTGAGTTCAACTGACAAACAAGTTGCTGGTTCTTACCTTCTGTTGTAAGTTGGACTGAGAGAGGTTATTGAAAATGAAGAAGATCTTGTCCTGAATGCCCTCCGGTGGTTCTGGATTCTCCTCCAGTGGTGCATTGGTCAGCAGGGTATCAATGTTGGTGGTACTAGCAATGGAAGGCTGCAAAAGATAGGATGGTTGCCTCTGTCACTCCTCTTCTACAATCTCAATTCAAAGAAGTCTGCATACCCATCATACAAATATGAAGTGGCAGGAAATTTTTGTTTCACACCTAAATCATTCAGAGCTCTCCTACCACCAATTTCACCATTACAGGGTTCATTTGAAACAGTTCAAGCATAACCACTTTTTCAAAATGAAATTCTCACTGGCTACTGCTATCCAAGCTACAATTAGTTTTACAATATTTCAATTTCAAAACAGGCATTGACCGTAAACAAGTTTATGCTGGCTCAGTTGTATTTACACAAAGCAACAGCCTTGATTCTGAGTTGCACAGAAAATTCTATCAACTGTATCTGTTTTGGTTTGGTACTGATATGTGTTGCGAAATAAATATTTCCTGAGACACAAAGAATCCTCAGGA
>LD351267.1:198454-210618 GCA_001465055.1 Ptychodera flava
TGACACGTTGCCAGACTGGGAAGTATCAACTTTTCAAAACGAAACTGTTACAACCAGCTATTAAATTCTCAACGTCTTGACTGATACAGAATTTCCCCTAATTTCCCTGTAAACAGCTCCAAATTTCCCATACAAATGAATGGGCTTGGGCCAAATCATGGCGGTGAAAGGGTTTATCCTTGTACCCTAACTTCCACTTTTGGAAGTCTAGCTTTTAATACAAGTCAAGGGAGTTGTAGTATACAGTGGAAAATGTGCAAAGGATTAAATGAAAATACCGCAATTATACGGTGTAGCTCAAATTTGATCAGAATTGGTACATACCAAAGATCAACAATAAGTGCTGTTTCTATCTGTTCAGTGCAGGGAAATTCTACGCTGATGGTATGACAATGATTTCTGCACAGTACGACCAGAAAAACGACATCTTACTCAGATGTGTGGGCTGTTTCAGTTACTGCTAATTTGCAGGATTTCCTCTTTTTCTTACCTCATTTGCATATCTTTGACACTGACATGTTCATTTGAACAACATCACATTTCAACCCCTGCATCTACCTGTACACCAAATACTGAGATGGTAGCTTTGGCGGTATGGTAGCCTTTGCAGGTGACGGACATACATCCGCACATACATACCCACATACATACTGACACCATCGACTCACCATATAAGCTCTTTTTGGTATTTATATAAATACCAAATATGAGCTAATAAAGAGACACAACAGTATAGCATAATTACTATGTCAATGGTGACGGCCAATTGTTACATTGACAATGCTATGGGGTAGCTAAGAGGAGAGTAACTTACCAGGTAGCTATTTCTCTGTTGTCATCATCAGGGGGTGCCTTAAGAATGTCTATAACAGCAGTGTGACACGGGTAGTCGGAGAAGCAGAAAACGTCTGGATTTGCCAAAGCCTGTTGTATCCAAGACAACTGTAGAGATAATCAGAGTAAAGAACAGAGCTAAACTTTCAACTTTTTAACTACTAAGCACAGCCCATGTTCATATTATGCTAGATGTAAATGTATTATCCAACACACCTGCCGGCTTTGTATAAGTTTACGAACAATGCTTTGGCATCACCATATAATCGCGTCACTCACAGGTGGTAGTAGGGTCAATATATTACAACAAAATATTTTGAACTGGAAGTTTCTTGGCAACGTACTGAGACACAGAATACGGTAGGCTATCTGTACTGTAGAGACTCTGTACCTGTCCATCTGTGTTTTTCCATGTCCTGTACAAAAACTCAACAGGGAAAACTTCCTGGAGACCTCTTATGTAGGCCTCTTTTATCAGTCTCAGGGCTAGGGCATCCTTGACAGTAAAGCCTGTGTGATCCAGCTCAAATATCACCTCCCTCCAGTTGATGTGTGGTGCACAGTCCTTCACCACTTCCACAAAGATAGTCACATTCCAGGTAGTGTTCTGATTTCCCTGGTCGGTCTTGTCCTTTCCGTCACTCCATATGTTACCCCCAGGAGCAGTCAAAGACTGTAGCAGGGGAGCATAAACAGGAAATAAGTTCAACGATAAGAAAAAGCAATCTTTGTGTTATTATAGCCTTCTTGCATTTCATAGGAGGATGATCATGCTCTCGAGGGTTTCCATAACTCCTATCATGGTATTCATCACCATGACAACAAGCAGAGGAAGATTCTGGATCACTAAGCCTTGCTCAGAAGAAAGCCTTTATGGTTTATATAGTAGACATACAATGCTAGCAAGTACATCACATAAGTCAAGGATCAGTTGATACCAGTACTTTATACTTACAACTCGAAGATCTATTGGTCCATTTGCCTAATCACAGCAGAGAATATAATTTCCCATTTATTGGGAGAAGGCCAGAAGTATACATACATGGACATACAAGTTCTCTCATTCTCTCTCTTACAGCACTTCAGTATCGTTATTTTCAGTGACAAAATGATGGATTTCACTTTTTGCATGATCAGGGACTGATGTTCCACAGGGTAAACACTGGTCTAGCTCCACCCACTTACCTGAAGGGCCATTTGGTCTGCGAGGCCTGTGTGTGTTTTGGCCATCATTCCCAGGACTCTGGCAATTGATGAGGGTGTGATGCTGTTGGTACCAAACTGAACTAACGTGTTGCGGCATTCTTCCACAGTGGCACAGCAACCATAGCCTATCTCCAGCATCAACTCCGCCAATGAGCCATCCATCTGTGGCCGTACCAAAGGCAAAATAGGCATGGTCAGCACACAGTGGACAATCATTAGTTTACATTTACATTCAGAAAGCAAAAATGTGAAAGCATGAATCATGACTGCTACAGAGAAGTGAATGACATTAATTCCTTCTTTTGTTTTTTTTTTTGCTACATAATTGGTGAGAGATATCTTTTGTGGGTTTACTATTTTCACTTTCTTCCTCTTTTCAGGGTCAGCAATGAAACACATACTCACCATGGCATTTGGTACATTCACTACATCTGTAATCAATCGATCCATTGAAATGTCTTGTTTCTCAGAATATAACAGTGGAGCCAACACAACGGGGACTTGATGCTTGGGAAAGTCTGTAACGACAACAGAACAGGTTACATACAACTTGCAAACCATGTGAGTGAGACACCGGGCACAAACACAGACAATACGTTCAAAGGATGAAGGAATACATGCAACACTGAATTCAAAAACATCACAACATTATCTTTTGTGGCATAAGTAGTTTACAAAATTATGAAAGATATATTTTACATCTACATACACGCATGCTTTCAAGTGCTACAACTATTTAACATGGAAACATGAATACAATATTTACAAAAATACTGCTTTGTACCATGCAGCAGCGATATATCCTACATGAGTTCTGATAATTGCACACATGTGAAACCTGCTCACCCCCTATTTACAGCTAAAAGTTCCACTCTCACACATGATCACAATAGGTTTAGGCCAAACCATGGTGCCGAAAACGTTATGTAAACATACATGGAACATTCAGTACATGAGTCTGCTTCCGGCCCTTATTTGTCCATTTTTTATAGGCACCATACACTTCGATGACCATGCAAAATAAAACTCTCAAACAATCACTGCATACTTGCAGTCACTTACCCCTTCTGAGTGTGTTGAGAAAAGCTTCTTTTTGATCAGTCCCAATACCAGACTGGCTCTTTGGTCCGTGTAATAAGTGAATTAGTAGCAGATGCAGCACTTCTATTGCAATGTCGTTGAGACCTCCTTCTTGATTGCTACTGATATCTAATGAAGACAAACAATTCATTGATACTTATGATCATTTTTATTTATGCAGAGGAAGTAATTGCTGTTAATATTTACCAAAGATCACATTACATAACATTAATTAGAATGTTGAGCATAATTAATCAAGGGAAAACAAATACAAGGGCACCGAGCATCAATGATATAATATGACATAAATACGTGTGTAACTTACACCACATACAATTTAGGGCATTAACTTTCGAATCTAATACAATTATCTGATTACTATACTTGTACATATGCCAGGTGAAGGTTCTCCCTTGCTTTCTTGTAATTTGATAGGAATAGTGTCTAATTTGTATACATTTGCATATTGCATCAATATTAGCATAAATTTATAGCTAACCTCTAAACAGAGCATCTCTATGATATTAAGGTTCTCTTGAATCCAGAGCCATTTAGCTATAATTCAACAATACCTGCAATACCTGCTTTGTCTCTCAACTATGTCCATAGTAAGAATATGTCTTATCTATACATGGCTGACTGAAAATAAAATTATCCTAGAGGAAGTGAAGTCTCGGCCATTGCCTGAATTGATCTGCAGTAAGAAGATAAACTTACCTGAATCAGTGTATGACCTCAATAAATCAGGTAACTTCTGTTTTACGAACTGTGCAGCTGCAGGAAAGAATACCAGAGTCAGTACAGTCTGCAATTCTTTAATTTCAATGCCACTTTCATCAGTGCATATTATTTAAATACCCTGGCAGATTTCACACTTGTGTCTCGTATTGTCATGTTATTTATGATAAATACCCTGCCAGATTTCACACTTGTGTCTTGTATTTTCCAGACTGAATGAAAGTGTTGATAACCAATAACACTTCATTACTGACAACATAAAAACAGTGTTGGTGATACGTTTGATTCACACAACAGCTATCACCCTATTTCGAACGAGGGAGATGTATTGCAAGAGGTGTCACGCATCAAACAATCCCCAAAGAACACAATTACATCAGCTAGTGTCATTACACCAAAATTACAGTCATCTCCTGGGGTACTTTTTTTACATGCTGCAATGACAGTTGCTAGGTAACAGAAATCCTTCATGACACCTTAAAGGTTACTTTGTGCATGATTTATAGAACATTTCTTGATGAACATTCAGAACACTGGTAAAAATTGCATATCTGCACTTGTATTACATTATTCAAAGGTAAACAAATCTGTCGGAACAAGTAGAGTATCATTTCATTGATGTGTGATTTCTGAACCAAAACAATACTGTGGAAATAGTCACAAGCTTTTGATTTTGTTTGACAAGAAAAAATTTAAATGCCAGTGGTACAAAACAAAACATACAAATATATATTTTCCCCATCCAAACAAGTAGCTCCTGCAATAGCGATTTTGATATATCAAACAAAAACCAAACTATGAACAATTTCACAACATATTTCAACACAAGGTAACTTTCAAAAGAGGCAAGGCATGGCTATGGTTTATACTTGTTTCGTTTTTACTTTTGCAGTTTCCTAATTTTCAGAAATTTTTAGAATTCTAGTCTTGCTAAAATTATCACAGCTTCTTTACATATAATTATTATTATGAGATACACCAACATAAATACAAATACTGTAATTTTTATTGATTATTCAAAAATTTTGTGGAAAATGGTGCTTGTGTGTGCATGCAGGTGAATGTGTTTATAAACAGAGAAACTAAATCACGTCTTGTTCACTAGCAGATATCCTCTTTTCATCCATATATTCCCTGTTCATTGAACACTTACTTGCTGTTAATGTAACCTCATGACATACATGTATGTTTTGCAACACTATTTATACTACAAGATTACTGAATTTGCAAATTTTTAATGGTACATCCTGAAGGATACATTCCAATGACAGAATTTTCACAATTTAGTGCGAGAAAGGAAATATCATTACTGCAGTATTGTCCTGTGGAAACAACCTGAAATAAAGATGATTATAACGCAAAAATTAACACGTTTATCACTTTATTTTGCATAACATGTATTCTGTATTAACTGTAAGCTAAAATCACAGATTTGTGGCGAACTGCTGAGGGGAAAACCAAAGCTGTAACTCACCGTGTGATCTTGTGTCAGGGTTTGAAGAGTGTAACAGAGCTATCCCAAACACCACTTCTTGCACTTTGGTCAATTTCAGAACTCTACTCAACTGAGTAAACAACTGGGTAGACGATTTGATACTCTGCAAGAAAACATGCTCACAGTAAAATATAATCCATCCACATTGAAATTATATGAGTTTACACCGAACAGAGTTTGATCATGAGCCACAAAATCTGTAGTTTCATCTGCTTCCTGCAGTGTCCTATTTGTGACATATCTGTTTTTTTTCATAATGACAGAATCGTCAGGAATTTCCTTGATGTCAATAAGACAGGATTACTTTCATATCATTACAATCTTTGAGCAAATTTCCCTTCAAGGCTAAAAATGACAGTTATGCAATCACAGGAAACTCACCTTTTGATGAGACAATGGATTATCGATGGCGTAGCAAAGCGTAGATATAAAATTAGGCTTAGTAATTAGCGTTGAGCACTCTTGAATCAAAAATTGAGTCTGTCGACAAAAGAATCAGATAAAATTATATTTATAGGACTCAAAAAGTGTCAGACATGTTCCCCCCTTATTTTGACAGCTGTTTCTGCAAAAAAATTCTTAAGAAAAATATAAGTTCCATTTTAAGCAAACATCCTAAAATTGTTTAGATGTACTTGTAGTTGTTTAATGTACTGGAGGATGTGAGGCTTATATGTTAAAATTCTGTCTTTTCTGGACAGATACACCACCAATGCTTGTTTTTCTGAGGACATTTTGAGCTAACATTGCATCACCTATGTATATTGTTCTTCTATTACCAGTTGTAAGACTTGTACCCAAACAACATATCACATTGTGAAATTTATGACACAATTTTTTTTATTAAATTTTCTTCTGGATTTTGCAAATTTATGTCAAGTTATCCCAAGCATATAAGAACAAAGAGTCTGCATACATTGACTCAAACATGCAACAACTATTTGAAAATATTACCTGATGAAAATCTTTACCACTGCTTTTACCATCACCACTGAAATCGACCAGTGAGAAAAGACAACGGAACAGATGCCTATCAGCTTCTGGTCCGTGTCGAGAAACAAGCTGAAAAGAGAGAAAATAACTTGATGGTTGAAAAGATCTGTAAATTGGGTTTGTCTAGACATACTGTTTGCTACCACAACAAAGCACTCAGTAAAGACCATACCATATCGGGTAAATACAGCAATGTGCTTAATTGTTATTAATAACCCCTACCCATTGCCTAAAAAACAATAGAGATAATGAGTGTGCATTTATTAATCAACAATGTAACTGAAGTGGAACAGCTTTTAAAAGGAACAGCTCTTCTATACAAATGAAGCCCTACAGGTGGTTAATAGATTGGCTTGGGTTGGTTGAGGTCACATGCACTTCAATGTTATTTCTCTATTTTGTTATTTTGCATCAATAATTTCTTACACGGACAATTGAATGAATTATTCCACTCCTGATCCAGGGATGCACCTTTTCACACGTCTTGCAAGATTATGAGGTCAATAACGACATACGACTCACGAAAACACTGTAAAAGTTGCACGGTACAATGGGCCAACTGTCCTTAATTTGCATCCTTTTTGAATGTCGATGTAAATCTTGATCATCGGTACAAAACAGAAGCGTGTGGAACATTTGAGCGGTACCTTTTACAATACAGTGTTACAGCGCCTTTCTATACTGGTTCACTGCACTGCACATGTCAGTGTTTTTCGAAAGTCCATCGCTTTGTTGCATTGTCTGGCTGCTGTTTTATCAAGCTTTATAAATTGTTTTGGGCAGTTTTTACAGCTAAGTAATGGCTTTAGAATGCCAACCCTTGACAAGTGAAACAGCTTTATCTAAAATTTTGAATAAAAGTTCATACTTACACTGGAAATTTCCCCAACACTTGACTTATAGTTCTTCTTGGTCAGATTAGCCACTGAGTAACTGATTTGAGACAGGGCCAGCGACAACGAATCAAGATTCATTATTTCATTCTTTCACATTTAAGGAAGCTTCAAATTACTTTGAAACTGCCCTTGCAAAAACTTCGAACGAGTATTTCACTATAGAGGATTTTTAGCAACTGTGCGGAGATCGAAAAACTGGAACAATTCTTGAGAAAACAGGATTCACCATCATGGCGCACCTCGCACAGCCGCCATGTTGGATTCAATTTTTGGCTCGGGTAATTTCGGTAAAGTCCGTCGATAGTCGAACGAATGATCTAGGTTTTGAAGTTTGTGGTCGAAAAAACCACCAGCAAGAAAAAAATCAAATATTAAGAAATTCCTTGGCACTGTACTTTAAAAATATATGCTGGATAAAATCTTGCGGTATTGAAAGCGCTATTTTAAGTTTCGGATAACCTCGGACAATGTCGGTCAGTCATGTGAGATCAGCTGAGTTGAGTCACATGATTCATGTGAGTTATCATTCGGAAGTTGTAGAGGCAGTTTCGTTCGGCCCAAACACTATCCACACTCACCTGCGCAAACGTGTTTAAGCGCCATCGCTATGTTAACCAGAAGAATAATTTTTTGCTTCGCAGCACTCTCTGCAATTTTTAGCTCTGTCAAATCGGCTAATCCCGACGAAGTCGTATCTCTTCCCGGTCTGAAGGAGAAGCCATCCTTCAGACAGTACTCGGGGTATCTCAATGCCACTGGCACCAAGAAGTTACACTACTGGTAGGCCATTCTCAGTATACACATTAATGGGCGAAAATTGCTTCATTCGTAGGCAAATCTTGCATTTACTGTTGCTGTTAGGTTTTGTCTTTTTCTTTGGTAGCATTACTTTCCATGTATAGAATAGATTTTTACAATAGGTTTAACCCTTTCACCCCCAGTTCCCTGTATACAGGTCCAACTTTACCATAGAAAACAATGGATTTGGGACAAACCATGGTGGTGAAAGGGTTAATAGTGACTGTTGTCGTATTTTGAAATTTACAGGTTTGTAGAATCTCAAAACAATCCTGCCAAGGATCCTCTTTTATTGTGGATGAATGGAGGGCCAGGCTGCAGTTCACTTGACGGATTCCTGTCCGAACTGGGACCTTTCCATGTAAGAAAATGAGTTTTTGTAAATACAAACAACCATAGACCCTCGAGGGTCTATGTGCAAACTTAATATCTCATTATTGTGGTTTGCCCTTGAGAGCTGATTTACTCCCCTTTTCACTGCAGTAAACTTGTAAGAAATTTACTCAAAGAATCTTAGATTTAGAGACTATTTCCACATAATTTTTAGAGATACCTCATCAAAGGATAACAACACTGTTCAGAAGATGTAACATAAGCAGATTAATTTCTCTTCATTTTTTCTCATTCTCATATATAAACAAAACAAAAAAGGTTTCCTTCTTGTAGGGGCTATACTAATTTTTTTTTTCAGATATGAAGTTATGGAAAATCGTGTCAATACTCTTGCCACAAAAACTCTATCATATATGATATTGCAACTTGCCTGACGTACTCTCTCTGAAGGTCACAAGTTACCACCCCTTTATTGTATGTATGGAAAGTGGTCTCATGGGTTTGTAACAGTATAATGGGTTTGATAACTATTATCCTCGTGAAATCACTTTATATCATCAACAGACATGTGTTTACTTTCTGCTTTCCCATTTCAGGTCAATAATGACGGCAAAACTCTTTACGTCAACGAATACAGCTGGAACAAAGTTGCCAACATTATCTTCCTGGAAGCTCCAGCTGGTGTTGGGTTCTCTTATTCCGATGATAAAAATTATACAACATCAGACGATGAGGTAATAGTTTGCAGTATTCTATAATGTAGTTGTCCAGTTCAAAGCACTAATCAATTTTTCATTGCAACATCTAAGATGTGCCTTCCATATGTATCTAACCTTAATTGAGATTCATTATGAGCATATATATATATTTAGTCATATGACTGTAATATGTCCTATGCTAGAATCTACAATAAATACAATCGTGAAAATTAAAACTTCATCACCTTGATGCTGACTGAAGGTCTCTTGATTTTTGTCAGAAAAATTGAAATGTTGTCAGGAAATTGCAGTGGGCAATTAATTCTAGTTTGGCAGGTGTAAAAATTGCAGGCAGGCACATGTTTGTGTGTTATACATATGTAATGAGCATGTCATGATAATTAGTGATGCAGTTAATGTTGGTCAGAGTGCATGATAAAGTTGCAGCAATTGTGATAAATGCGCTGAACAAAATCCACTACTTAAATCTTTGAACATGTTTTTTGCTAGAATGGAGAATCTAGTTTTTGTACAGGGCACCAAAATACAATTTGCATTTTTTCCTGACGTAATATTCTTACACAATACTGATTGACCAAAGGTTACATATAGCTGTACTCAGCAGGCACAACCAAGGGATGTTGCAATGAAATATTAATATATCTTCACCAGATAGTTCCCATCTATTCAAGGTTGTGACAGGCAAGAATCTGCTCTGTCATAGGAGGTTCTTGTTACATGTAATAAAAAGTAAGCATGAAATCATCATAATGTACTCATTTGCTGAAGTGATTCTTGCAAATACATTCAACTATCTGTGTTATCGCAAGATAGAATGATAAGATAAATAAAGGTAACCTTTATTTTTTATCCATGTAAATTTTTTGGTAATTTGTAAATGCTATTATTCTTTTCCTATATACAGACATCTCTAAACAATTATGCAGCTCTGCAGTCCTTCTTCAAGAAGTTCCCTCAGTTTGCCAACAATTCTTTCTACATCACCGGAGAAAGTTATGGTGGTATCTACGTACCAACACTTGCAATGAGAGTTATGCAAGGAAATTCATCAATCAATTTCAAGGTGAGATTTGCTATTTATAGTGAATTTACAGCTCATCATATGCCTGACAAACTCAACCATCCTACAGAGGTGATACCAAACGAAGACAGTTTCAATTCTACTGGATGTTGTTGTTTTCTGTTGTTTCTGAGCTGTCAAACTGTATATTTGCATATGTATGGCCATATTTTAGGTGTCTAAACAAAACCCTGTCAATATTCTGGTGATAATAATAAAGACAATACATCTGTAGAACTTTCCACTGTATTAATTTTTGCCACCAACTTACTGGATTCACCGATCTGTTGGACCAGCTGAATCCAACCTTTACTAGCTATAGCATATAAATGCTGGATGATGAGCTCAGCGGTGTGGAGTTGATCACCTTGGTGATAGTCAGATATAGCCATCACCTGACTGATGGTGATGAAGGACATCTGTCAATGCCAGCTAATCACCTGTTTTTAGAGTTAATTAGCTGCCATCACCATGGAAGTCACATGACTTCATCAAAATGTCTGCCTACACTGATCACTTATCACTGATGACAGCAAGTAACATGATGTTTAATTGCTTTGCAGGGATTTGCTGTAGGGAACGGTCTATCAAGTTGGGAACTAAATGACAACTCTCTTGTTTATTTTACCTACTACCATGGAGTGATTGGAGACGAGTGAGTAACAAATTACACATACATCTACATTTCTCCTTTCACCTTTTTATTTTTTTATTTTATAGAGGTCCAATTCTTCAAATCTAAGCCATGACATTAAAATGGTATTTGCAAGAGTTGAAATGCAGTTTATTGAAAAAAGCATCATTTACAACCTTTGTTATTTACAAAAAATTTATAGATAGATTTTTATGACAAGGATAATCAGGGATAGTATTCAAAAAAATAATTTGCTGAATTATTCTCAAAATTTGAGCCTGACGAATTTTTCTGATTTCACCCAGCACCTGGGCTGCACTGAATGAGCACTGCTGTAAACAGGGAGTGTGCAACTTCCACAATAACACAGATCAAATGTGTCAGATCCAGGTGAGTTACACTCACTCAGACTATGAATAATTTCTAAATTGTATAACACTACCACACCCTTGAAGGAGCTGAAGCACTAATAAACCTCTGTTGATTTATGATCAATGCTAAAACAGTTTAACAATAGAACATCAATTCTGTTCCTTTGTTTCAGCCGGATTCAGCTGTCCTCATTAATTTCGATAGTCTTGTTAGACTTTGTCATTTGAAATTATAAGTGAAAATTTTCATTTCGTTTTGCTTTCTTTATGTCTTTGTTGCTATCTTTTTACTGAAAAAAAAATTGTAATTATTATGCTCAGAAATGTATTTCAGTTGATAATTCTTGCAAGGGAAAAATTGAACCACTGGTAACTTGATGATCCCGTACTTAGTGCCAAGTTCTGAGACAATTCTTCCATAAAACACAGCTTATTATGCATACATAATTTGCTCACTTACTGAATGATGTATAACCATTTTTGTTCATCAAAAGAACTCCAAGAAGTCCATATCTGGTATCCATTACATTTAAGTTCATGAATCATTTGCTTGTCACTTTTAAATATTATTATTGTGGAGGTTGATTATTTCTGCACACCATACGCAAAATGACATTTGGAATGGGTACAGAACTGCTGCAGAAGTGTAATAGTCTGAAATTTGGCTTTCATAGCAAGCATATTTTCTACACTATAAATACAGTTGATGCCTGATGATGTCAGAGTTTCATTATTAATATGCAAAAACCAAACATTTTGTTTGAAATTTTTGACGAGACACAAACAGGAATGGCAAAATTGGTACTGTGTTATCACCAATGTTGAAACCCATGTCAAAGGAGCGGACCAGAAACTACAGCATTTAACATATGATGCAAAAAGATAAAATTTGTCCAAATATCTGTCTTTAGCAGCCAGTGTTGTGCTCGCAATTTGTATCTTGTAATAAAGCTGTAACAGCAGTCACCTATGAATATAATATGATAATTTAAAGACTAGAAAATTGC